>UFQX01000172.1:0-197728 GCA_900497675.1 Arapaima gigas | reverse complement strand
AAAAAAAAAAAAAAAAAAAAAAGCTGCCAGTGACGAGCGAGTCGCCACTTTCGCTGGCGTTCATACCTGGCTAAGTAGCTGTCCGTGAAAGATGGTGTTGACCACGCTGAGCACCTGCTTGATGAGCCTCCTCTGGTTGAGCGGCATGCTGGTGGGCGTCAGGGCACCCGTGTTCTCCAGCTCCCGTTGCACCTTGTCCAGCAGCTCGCAGAGGAACTCCTGGGCATCCTGCTGCGCGTATCCGCGAAAGGCCGGGATCAGTTGCCACACCGAGTGCAGCATGGCGAAGGGCGACACCAGCGCCCATTTGCCCGACCACATGACCTGGAAGAGCGTGTGCAGCTCGTGGCACAGGGAGATATGCTTGGAGCTGGGCTCCTTTGGCTGGATCAGCTCCATGCTGCGGCCCCGCGGGGCACCCCCGCTCAGGCCGGAGCCTGGAGACAGGCCCTTCCGGGGGGCTGCGGCAGGTGGCGAGGGGGGATGCTGCATGTGCGGTAGTCCCCTGGTGCCGCCGCCCCGGCGCACCACCAGCTGGCCATTGACGGCGCTGGCCAGCAGCTCCAGGGCCTGGTTCAGGTCCAGCTGCAGGAAGCACTCGCGAAAGCTGTGCAGGTGGCTCAGCACCTGCAGGATGGAGTTCATGTAGCACGTGTTGCCCAGGTTACGAAGGCCAGTCACTCCAGGGGTCACAGTGGGCCTCCGTTTGATGGGCGAGTCGCCCGTTTTGGAGGTGGGGCTTGACGAATGGCTGAGGGCTCGGGCTTTGGCTGCTGTGGCTCTGCTTCGGCGTTTGGTTTTGGCCAGATGAATCTTAGCCGCTGCTGGCTTTGTTTTCCGTCTGCCTCTCCTGGTTGACGGTTTGAGGACCCTGGGGGTCTTCAAGGCATTGTCGGTGCTCCTACAGCGGACGGGCCTGGGCAGCGCGACCCAAGCCGACACTCTCTGACTCTGCTGCCGGAGACGGTTGCTCTTCCTGGGCGGGATGCTTTCCAACTCCTCTTTGAGCTGCCGCTTGAGCTCCAGCCGCCGCTGCCGCGCCTCCCGCCGCCGCTCCTCGGCCTCCTCGCGCCGCCTTTCTTCCTCCGCCCGCTTCTGCCCCCCGGCCGTCAGCTCGAACCAGGAACGGAAAACCCGACCGATGAGGGCACGGCGGCGGTGCCAGAGCGCGGTAAACATGCGGTCCTCGTCCCGCAGCAGCAGCTCCTGCGCCCCTCGCGTCGGGACGTCGTCTCCAGCGGCAACGGCTGAGCGGAGGGTGCGGCCGCTGCGCGTCGTACACTCGTAACGTTGGCTTTTGATGGCATTCAGCGTGCTGCGCAGCAGTTTCAGGTCCCCCGTGGCGTTGTCGTTCAGGACATAATCGTCACACAGGTAGCAGAAGACGTACAGCTCGTTGACCTCCAGGGCCACCGGGTGACGCTTCTCCAGGAAGTGGCGAAGTGCGTGCTCCTCGATGTAGCGGCCGCAAGCTACGTGCGAGCAGCTCAGACAGGCCCACACCGACTCGGTGGTGTTGCAGTCCACGCAGTGCCACTTCTGGGGGTTCAGGATAGAGTGGTCCTGGGCGAGCCGCAGCCGGCCCACGTGTTTACACCGGTCCATGACACGCGTGCCGACGGCTCTCGGTTCAGATCGCCACTGCAGCTGGGGCAAGCTGTGAAACAGACCCCTCCCACACCATTGTGTCTATAAAGAAAATGGAGAAAGAAATGTTCACAGATTGTATGAAACACACTGAGAAAAAAAAAAATCCAATTCAGAGCAGTTTTTTTTTTTTTAATAACTGAGGGCCTACAGGTGCGGGTACAGCTCAGTCTCCTCTCGGAAGGTAATTACATTGTACCCGGCGTTTTAATCTACTCCATTTTGAAAAATCCTACGACATGGACAGAAGTAAACGTTGGGGATTTTTTAACGCGCTTGCAAAAGCCCGGGCGACCACAGGAACGTAGCGTTCGTCGCTGAACTCAAATAAACCGCTAATGATCTCGACGCGCCCATCCAAACACGTGGGTTAATCCTCAGTCAGGGCTGCTGCCCCTTCAGAGAGGCTGGAATCTCCCCCAACCACCTCAACCCCCTGGCTCAGCAGCTTCCTGCTTGGTTAACAAAAGGGGGGGGGGGTGAGCGGTGTAAAATGGGGCTGCCAGGGACAAGGCCTGGGCCCCTTTGTCTACCGACAGGCTGACAAACACACTTAGAGCGACAGGGAGACGGGGGGTAACCGCTCTCCTCCCAGCTTTACACGGAAGAGACACTCAGCCAGATGTATCTTTGCACAACTAGGCGAACGCAACACACTGTTTGACTAACAAATCAGTGCGTAGAAAGTGCTGCGCTGATGCACGAAAACATCTGGGAATAGAGACGGGGAAACCGCCGTGACTGTGGAAGGTGGAGATGAACTAACCCACTCGTGGGAGGTGGCAAAGCTGTGGAACAACAGCGGGTGGCGGAGTCTCCGGGGAAGCAAAACAGCGCACGTCACACACCGAAGGAGCATTTCCCTCAAGTCAGGAGTTTGCCACCACTTCGCCAAAACAGCCACGGGTTCTGAACCGCGGCACCGACCGGGCACCTCCAGTCAACCTGGAGACACGGCTCAGCGCTTCGGCCCAGATTTGCGGCAGGAAAGTTGGAAAACCGTCCGACGTCCATCAAATTTACAATTTGAAACTTACAATTTTAGCAGCAGTTCTAGCCCCAGAAGTGCATGGGGGGGGGGGGGCTGCAGCACTTAAAGGCATTTTACCAAAACAGGTCGTTTAGAACAAATCAGTTCATAAACAGTATCAGCTTAATGTCCAAAGGCTGCTCTAGACTTTTCTGTAGGCTGTAGAGGGTCCGTTTCACAACTCACACCCACTGTTCATTTATTACTCTTTACTGACTTCAGTGCCTTTTCACTGGTTAAGGCAGGTAAACGAACTGATAAATGCGGTACATCCAGGAAACAATAAAATACTGACATTTGTGTAAATCATTGAAAGCTGAGAAAAGTAAATAGACACTTCTGACCCTCAAAAGAGATTTTGCTCTCAGGTTTGAACCAGATGTCCGCCGCAGTCCCCTGAATCGAGGTACCGAACCTCACTGATGCTGTGCAAACGGGCACTTTGGACAAAAGGATCAGCCACATAAATATTAATAGTAGTAAGAGCGTAACACGAGCATCTCCGTTCGCACTCTGGATGCCTACAGAACATTCCGGGTTCTGTCCCGTTCGGCGGCTGTGGGATCGATGCCCCGGCTCGGCTCGCGCCTCCGTCGCCTGCGGGTCCGTCCGAAGTGGCCGAACGCTGCGCTCAGACACAAAGCGACAAGCCTTCAGTAAAGCAGCGCTAACAATGACACGTTCGCCTCGAACCTCTTCATCACGCAGGGGCAGAACCGCGGCGAGACTCCAGGAAGAGCGGAGACGCTTCCCCCGCCGGCGGAACCAGCCACCGGACCGGCCGCCGCTCGCTCCACAGCGGAGCCGGGACAGGGACCCGGTGAGCTCCGGCCGGCCACCGAGTCCCCCGAGTCCAGCGAGTCCCCCGTGGTGCGCAGCTCGGCGGGCTCCTCTCCATCAGCGTGCGCGCCGGCAGACGCCTGTTCGTGGACTGTTCCCTCAGCGCCGGCCCCCTCTCGGTTAGTCACCGCACCGCACCGCACCGCGCCGCGCCGCCCCCCCCCTCCCGCAGGGACACGCCGGCGGGGGAGCGGCGCGTGGAACCGGCCAAACTGCCCGGAACCGCCGGCACAATGAGTGCCATGTCAAAGCAGCACTATTCGCAGCCACCGTGACACCCACTCACATCCAGGCGTGAAGCTGCTCCGCGCGGCCCGCCGGGGATCCGCTCCGCACCGCACAGCGCTCGTCCAAGGGGCGTCACCTGCACAGCGGAACGTGGAAAGACAGAAATGAAACGTACCCATCGCGCTATAACACTCGGCCCGCTGACACCACAGCCGCCGCCATCTTGTCTGGCCCTGTCGCGTGGAGGCGGCTTCGCTGCGTCCCACTGTGACGCCAAACACCCGGAAGCCTGTGCGTGACGTCAGCGGAGCCCTCCACGCTCGCGCTCGGGCGGCAGCCCCGCTTCGAGTCGCGGTTTTGGCGGCCGGTTTGGAAGTGAGGAAAACAGCGGCTTCTCAACCGGGAGGCGGCGAGGCGTCGACACGCCGGTAACGCTGAGTGGAAAGTGACGTTTCTCAGAGGAAACAACTTCTCAGGCCCATTTCCATCCTTAAACAGAGCTCACACAGGTGGTAGGATGTTATTCGAATAAAATTAGAGTTGCGTTGTCTGTTTCAGTATTGGAGACGCATTTATATTGTTACAATATTCTTAGTAAAGCTTCACCAAGTTCGCTTTAATGACCTTTGCTTAATTTACGTACACGCAGCTACTCATAAGGTGAAATTTATGTCCAAATGTAACTGTATATTATATTTAGCATTACCGGTTGAACTAAAAGCGCCGAGCAGAAAGAAAAGCAGAAATACTTTATAATGTTCTCTGAGGGTGACGAGCTTTGCGCGTTTCTGTATTTTATTGTCGTGTTCCACGTGGGCGCCGATAGGGGGCGCTGGTGCCCCTTATTATTACAGTCGTGCTGGATAAGACGCTACTTTGTATATCGCATGATTTTCAGCTGTTTATGTATAAATTGATAAACATGGGAACATTTTTTAATCTCCTAGTTGTTCTGTGTCCATTGGATTTTTTTCCTCCGTGTTTTTCTTTTTCCTCACAAAACTGAACATGAAGTTTCTGTTGTCCCCACTTTCTTGCTTGCTGTACACAATGTTGCCAGAGGAGGGCAGTGATGCCTCGAGAATCGTGATGGCTGTTAAAACATAGTATTTTTCAATCGGATTTGGCGAGGTATTTTATTCCTTTACGTATATATTTATTTGGCCTGTGACTCCTAAGCTGGAGGAGCGGCTCCATCAGATCCCAGCTATGACAACATCGGTCTGAGTTGAGAAGAGCGAAAGCTGAGGAACACAAAAATGCTGCACTGCACCCTCCTCCTATCAACAGTGGGTCTACCTTGGTTTTCACCTTCCACATTCTCTCCAGCTCCTCTGTCGATCCTTAGAATTTCTGCAGCTTCTCAGATGGGCAAGATCTGTTATATGTTTAAATTTTAATTAATCTTTTTGTATCTTACTGCTTAAAAATGTGCTTCAGTGAGTTGACTGTTGATGAAAACAATCCCCAGTGTAGCTTTAACCTTTGCTCAGTCTGAGCTAATGAGACTGATATTTTTCTACTTGTATGTATTCCAGAGATTGTTCTAGAACTGGCAGTGAAGGCAGTGATCGTACGACACACCGAGCAACTGGTACGTGTGGTGCTAATGTTGATAATACAGCCAAAAGTTCCAAAAACAAAGGCGACGTTTCTCTTTCTCAGAGAGAAAAACTATGTATATGAGCGAGAAACTTTACATTTGTTCTTTAACAAGTATCATAGTCGTTACTCGCAGAATTTTACTAGACATGTTTTGGGAAAGGTGAATTGTTTTAATATTTTACTGTCATTTCAAAGCCCATTTATAGGCAGAAGTGGAACATGAGCGAGTCTCTGAGTAATGTCCTCAAAGATGTTGTCAGGATTTAGGAATGTGTCTCCCATGGCACCCAAAGTCACATCCTCCTCTAGAGCGGCGAGGACAAGTATTTTAATGATACTTGCACAAACACCCGGAATGTCGTCTACTTTGTTCCTTGTCTGTCTGATGGTCTGATTCAACAAGTAGCTTTAGACCTGAAGACTGCCGATGTCATTACGCTCTGTTGACATACTCAGACATGTTCTCTTCAAATGCTTTCTTTGAGCTTTGGAAATCCCTAATATAAACATTTACACAACACGATGCACTATGAACGCTGGGCGCCTGCTTTGCCAAACGTCGGTATTATTCCCACCTTCACCTTTGCACCCCCGTCACGTTGTGACGTGACTTTAAACCACATCCGTTCTCTTTCTTCCACTGTTCCAACCTCAACAGATGATTCTTGCTCCTTACACCCTTTCACTGTGGTTCATCAGTAAAAACTATTTTCTTCCTTGATAAACTACACTTCACAGCCAACGGTCACCACAAACATTTCGTCACTTTGTCATTCCTCCCAGTGTTCCTCCGCTTTCCTCCACCATCTTTAGATACAAGGTTGATTCTATCACCAAACCTCTCAGCATCATTCTCTATCCACGACCCTTTCATCCCACCACTCAGCCTCAGTCCGTAACTACAGGTTAATCGATTTACTTCTTTTCCATTACAAAACTTTTGGACATGCTGTTTACCGTCGATTATCTGTATTTCTTACTAGGAATGGTGGTCATGATTGATACTGGACTGGATTCAAAATCGGAAAATTTGTACTAAATTTGCATCACAACTCCTGGCACAGTCTGTGTATTTCTTACCAGAGGCACTTCTGTAGCAGTTACTCGTGTAATGAGCCCTGGAACAACTGAATTATTAGACAAACAACTTCTACAAATGTCTGTTTGTATGTAAACCTCTATATCTGTTAAATGAATTTTTCAGTCAGTGCTGGTGCTGGTATGAGATCCTCCATATGATGACAAATGTTAAGTGTTCCGAGGACCTCCAGATGGGACGGAAAACAGGGGCCCCCACTCCTCAGTTCTCTGTACTCGGTGATCAATTAAAACAGAAAAAGAAAACTTCCTTCTTTTGCCATTTCTCAGAAGTGCCCAGGTTTCCTGCACAGGGGAGCAGTATGTGTTTGCTTAGGTTAGCCACCTGATTCCTGTTGAATTGCTTCTAATGTTTTTTCTCTATTTGTCCCCTCAGGGGTATAACCTGGGCTTCATGTCAGCACACGCTGGATTGAAGGCTCCTCTCACTTGCCATTAACACACATCCTGGTGCAACTGAACTCAATAACAAGGGGGGGGGGTTGCAATACAGTTTGCAATGATGTACATTTATTTATAAATATCTGCAGTGCTTGGGTTTTGGGAAAATCTGTTAGAAGGTCATAGTTTCCTGGAAAACAGAATGGGCTCTTCTTGTAGGCTTAACTTTGCTTCCAGTTTGTTGATGCCCCCTGATCTCGTACACTTTGGCAATACAATCGAAGTGGATTATTTGCCTTAGCTGCGTACTGCTGAGGTGCAGTTACTTTTTTTTGTCTATAGCTTCTGTTTAATCTGCAGACTTTTGTTTCAGATTCTTGTCTTGTACCTCTGAGGTGAACATGGAATTCCACTGTATTTGGTTCCTCCAAATACAGGCAGTCCATAATTCGGTCCCAAAAAAAGGGCGGATAATGAAAAACTGGACAATATTGGTTAATATTTGATACTGTTTTAAATGGGGGGGTAGTGATGCGTTCCCAGCCCATCTGAAAACCAAAAACCAGTTTTTCCAAATATCAGTAAAACGCTGTGAAATGCTTGGTAGCACGTGCAGCGCCGCGTGGCGCAGCGCACGTGAAAGACGGTCTTCGCTGATGTCGCACATAGCGGATTGCACGCGCTGTGCGCTGCCCCCTTTGTACACAGCAGGTGAACAGACCTGTCCAGAGATGTAAGCAAGAGATGGAGAAGGAGTGGGGGGCACCACGTTACAGAGCCTGAGACCCCGCCTACAGTTCAGATTACCTTCTCCTAGAGTCGGAAAAAGAAAAAGCAGGAACCGGTACATTTGTCGTGATCATTAATGGATATCTTTGCATGCAGTGTGTCATGGAACTGAACCGTTTTAACCAGCAGACACTGAATGATGCGATTTGTGGTGAGATTAAGTGCTGAGAACAATTTAAAACGAAACAAACAAAGCAATTTACTGTGGTGGATGTTTGTATTTCCTACCAGTTACTGTACTTAGAGAGTGAAGGTAGGAGCAGCTAAGTCAAGTGAACAGGAGACTAACATGAGGTGGCAACCAACTACAGTCCACTCTTTACACGTTACACTCCTTACACACTCACACAGTGTGACTTTAGAATTTCTTTTCAGCAGAACGTTGGATGAAATCGGCCCGGATATCGAAATAAAATGAGCCGTTACGGCAAAAAATGGGAAATCGGAAGGCCGGATAACGCTGGACGGCTGTTCATGGAAACAACCATGTAGGTCTTTTGAGCAGGATACCTTGAGCTCCTCCTATACCATGATTTTAACTCCCTCGCTCACGTTTTGGTTCATGTTTTGGTGCTTGGTTGTGATATAATTGGTTTTAATGAACTTTGCAAGGCCCTGGTAACCCTTTCGTACAAAGATTCTCAAGCTAAGAGGATCTTGGACCGACTTCTGGCGATGAAGCAGTCTGTGGTGAAAACTCAAGGAGCGGTTTGTCAGCAGGTATTTAGAGTGTGACATTTGCAGGAATTTGTAGTCAGATGCATTCATACTGACTTACTGATTCATCTCCTGCCCCCCCGCCCCCTTGTAATGTCAACCTCTCCAGAATAACAACATCGTAATCTCCCGTGAAGGTTTAGCTTGGACAGGCTGTTAGGTGTGGTTTCAGGTACAAATCGACGTTTGATCGGGGCAGCTTTGCAACTTGTCCTGACTATAATAGTTTGAGACGAAGCTCCAGCTGTCTGCACCTCGGTCTGTCGTGGGACTCAATGCATTAACTCGTGATTTATTTATTTTTGCAGACAGGTTGATGGCATAAGAGGATCGAAGCCTGGCGCCCAATGATTCTATGATAGGCTCTGGACCATCACAACCCTGACCAGGACAAACAGTTAAGCATCCTAGATGGATGAATAGATGTATTTGTAAGACTTTATTTCTTAAATTCATCTTTACAGATGTCACTTTTGTTATCAGCGGTTTCTTTACATTTCTTTCCACTAAAAAAGTAAGCTGAAGCCTGATTTATTTCCTTGTCTTTTTGGGGCTTTGGTGAAGTTTTCTTTTGCGGTTAGGACTGTTGTATTTGTGAGGTAGTCCTAAAATTACATTAGCTCCTAGCATCTTGAATAGCTGCAGTTTTTCTCCCACACACTGAACCATAACAGTCCTGTCGTCCAAGTGATTTATGGATTGCGATTCAATATTTGGACAAATTGACACATACAGGAGAATTCTATTGTACCTCTGCATACTGCATTCATTTAAGTTTGAGACTGCTGCCAATTTATGGACAAAAGCTCCTCTGTTCTTAAGTTTTTTTGACATTGTTGGAAGGCTGGCAAGGTTGGGATAATGTGTGTGTGGGGGGGGGGGGCTTTGTTTTTGATGGTAACAGGGCGAGGGGGTGAGGCCCCGTGTTTGACTCCATGAGTGCCTCCCTTTTCAGAGCTACTGGGAGAAGGGGAACATTGTCCCTGCCACCGTTCTTGAAACCAGCGCTGTGCTGAAAAGCAGTAAAACAGAGGAATGTGCACCACACAAAAGCAATAACTTAATTACATAGCGTACAAGCGGTGTATTGTCTCAGCAGTGCATTCATTGGGAGAGTTTTTTTCCCCCTTCCTGGACCTTGGACAACTGGAGCCCAGAGAGGGGTGGATGTGTTGCTGCCATTGTCACCATGGCAAATTCTGACCCCCCCCCCCACGCCATAGGACGTGGTCGCTGGTGAAGCTTCACCATATCAACCAGTCAGGTTGCGCAGGTATGCAGCTCCGGCAGATCTGAGCGGCAGAATAGACAATTACTCTGTTTTAAGGTAAATGTATCGACCAGTAGGGAATACATGTTTGTAAGGATAGTTTAATGGACCCCTGGTTGACTTTTTAGCGATGCACCTTAGAAGTGTGGAATGAACGTAAATGAATTTTTACCAGGACATAGGTATGAGTGTCTTCTGCAGGGACTCTCTTACCTTCCCTTAAGAAAATACCTTTGGACATAATTAAAGTTAAAAGACGGGTGAAAATGACTGGTTTGGCATCAGTGTTGATTTGTCCATTAGAGTCATTTAACAGCAAAGCAAATTCCCATCTACCTCAGGCGCTTTTGCAGCAGTCTGTGCACGCGAGGGCTCCTCATCTTCTCGGTTAGCCCTCCCTCGGCGGCCCCCCGACACAAGCCCTGACGTGTCTCTTCCTCTGACACGGCCTCATCCGCAAGCTGCTGTGTTGCTCGGGCTGCAGGCTACAGGGGCCAACATCTGCGCAGACAACACAGCGCCTGCTACCCGTGACCTTCTCTCTGAGTCAGGCGCAGCCGAGCCCCAAACCCGCTGACCCAGAGAGCGCGTGCAAAGCAGCATTTTTGGAATACCTGTCACCTTCACGGTGGCCCAGCATTCATTCCACGTTAATGTTTGCTGCTCACTTTATGTAATATTCAATGGGTGCTGTGTGTTTGTACGACTCGTGTTGTAAGTGGTTCGCTGTTACCGTGCTCCCAGCAGTCTTATTCCATCAAAACTGAATATTCAGATCGGACACTTCTGGCTGCAACGTGCTTCTGATGGTGATATTTTCATTTTCGCAGCTCAAGGTTCTTTTGTGAACATTTGCCCGTTTTCTCTTGTAGCTGTGAGCTGCTGCAGGCTTCTTCTTCCGTCAGTGCTGGTGAGCCTTTACGTGAAGAAAGTACGCGAACGTAGGACTAGCTGTGTTTTGTTTACTGCACGTGATGTTAGTTCACTGTTTCCCCTCCATCTTTCCAGACAAACCAACCTGCTGGTTAAAAAAAAAAAAAAGCTGTTACTGCTGCTGCCTGTCATGGAGAAGCTGGGGGGCGTTCCTCAGCAGTGATGGTCATGTTGTTTACACTGCATTCATATCCACAGCTTGAATATGGTTTTCACAGAAACATGTTTTGACCTGAACATTTTTTTTTGGTACATTTATCAGACCCCCTTTGCAGTTTTGTCTCTACAGGCACCCATTGCAAAAGCCTCACTTTTTGTCAGTGACATCCAGCACTGCAGTTTGTTAGCATTAAAACCAAAATGTTCCCACAGTCTTTGACTCTTGCATTTTTTCAGTCGTTGCCCCAAACATTCTTGTGAGAATTAGCAAGCTGCAAATACCATAAATGCATCAGTGAAGGTTAGAGTATCTTTACTGGCAGAAAAGCGGAGCCTAATGTTCTGTAAATAAATGTAAGTGATTAACAGCCTCAAGGCCTGTTCTCTCCCACAGCGTGTCAGATGTTAAGTTCTCTCAAAGAAAGGAGTCAATAGCTCTTCGATTATAAAACCAATCTATTCCCTTTGGTTGGCTGAACTTGACAGGAACCTCATAGCCTGACTGTCTTTGTTTTTTCACCCGACTGCTTCTATTCTGCGGCACATCCTTATAAACAGTTTTGACGTAAATGTTTAATAAGGAGGACGTGAATTGTTTTACACAAGTAATACAAGTTTAGTTAATCTAGTCCACGTTTTTCACCAGTGTATGAAACAAGTTGTCCGTCTGGCTTTTTCATCTCCACGGAGGGTCGGGTTTATTATGACACTGTTGCATTTAACACTGCAGTTCATCTGCCATTCTGTAAATAAATCAGGTGCAGTATAGGCATCAAGACTGGAATCTGCTGCAAAGAAGGTGAAATCAAGACTATATGGCTTTGTAACCTAGGAGGGGATCACCAGCGATGTCCACCGTGACGTGTTCCTTTGTGTGTGTGTGTACGCATAAGTGTGTAGACACACACGTAATGTTTGTATGTGACAGTGTGCCTGCAGCAAGCCATGGACTATAGCGAAAAATTAAATTATAGCATATGCACACATGACTCACATTTCTAACGTAACAAAAGCCACAGATAAAGAGGCTCCACTTGTTTCCGTCCACTTGTACCCATTTGTTATGAACAAACCACCTCTCGTTCAGAGTTCAGAGGTCAGTTCTGCTCAATTTCTTTCAGGCAGCTAAGGGAGGGAGTCTCTGTCCATCAGTCCATTTTCTTTTCGGCTGTGGGGTCCCGTTCCTGTGCCCTAAAGTGCTTCAAAGAATGTCACTTAGTCTGGTTTTAGGGGGCTGGAACAGAACCCCATTGTGCCCACTTTTCTGTCCGCAATGATCATCCCAACTTTTGATGCAGGGTTCTGCCGTCCTTTTCTCTTGCGTTCCTCGTTGCCGTTGGCCAGACGTTTTTGCTGAGTACGCAACATTTCGCTCTCCTTTCCCCATGTCCCCATCCGCAGTGCACAGAAACAAAGCTATGACTGTCGCTCACATGCTCACCCTTTCCTTCTTTCTCTCCCTGCCTCTCGCACAGCTCTACCACTTGCAGTCCATCTTCAGGAACTGCAGTACCTTTCGTCCCAGACTGGCCCTCCAGGGTTTGACGAAACTCTTCATGTTGACCACCAGACGACCCTTCCTGTGGTCCTCGTACCCAGCCACCAGGTACTCCGTTCCTGAGACGAAAGAGCGTAAGGAGGAGATGGAAAATCACAATCACACGTGCTGCTGTTTACTACACAATATTGTTGGAGCACGTTGGACTACATCTAACACGCCGGGCTCTGCAGCCTGTGGGGTTGCAAACGCGCTGTAAAGCTTGGTTTTAAAAAGTTTCAGTCGTGAGTATTTGCTCCTATTTGTTGACCCTTCAAAACAGCATGTGAAGGTTGGGCGGTAATGTGATGTGACCTGCAGGACATACCGGGGTTGAGGATGGGACAGGTACATCCCTGTGCAGTCCAGGACTCTGGGTACAGAGTGATGTTCCCCCGTGAGATCTTTGTCTTGGTGTTCAGGCTCAGGACCTTCTTCACCTTGGCTTCCACCTCAGCATGAGACCCTTTGTCATGAGCTGAGAGGATCTTCACCTTCAGTACTGCAGCAGGTGAGAGTTGCAGCAGATGTAGGTTATATCAGTACATTTGTGATTCGCACATGAGAAAAATCTCCACTGGGGAAACAACCAGCAAGGAAAGGAAATGGAGAAAGGATGCTGCTGCCTCGCATGATAGATGCTCTAGACACAGTGGGCGTTTCTGTCGTATTGCGATGGAATGTTCAGAGGGCTTTCGCTGTCCGCAGGATCTCCTCATGCCCTTGAACCCTAATTGCTTTCTGCTACTAATGACTCTTAACTAGTCAGTCTTTTTTGGGATAGCAACCCCTAAAGAGGAACATCATTCAGACAGCTAGACAGGAATTCCGGAACAATTGTTCCTCTTTCTTGCCTTGAACCTCGATGAATGAGCAACCGATTAGCTGAATGGAAAGGCCAGCGCAGTGAGAGGGTATTTAGACAATTATGAAGTTGGAGGAAAAGTGTAATGGTTTCCTGGGAGCTCCTCACATAGCCCAGCTCGTGCACGGCACTCTGTCAACATCTTTTGCTATCGCCACAATGTTTTCAGAGCGGCTGGTGAGAATGTGTTAAGTTTGCAGTTTCTGACTTGTTATTAAGAGATTAGTCCAGGACTGGTGAGGCTCCAAGTGCAATTATTTAGCTGCATCACCTCGCTTTGTCTTTTTCACTCGTGTCCAAAGTTATGAATCGTTCTGCCTCAGACGTGTGAAAGATTTGGCTTGCAGCCTGTCTAACAGGACCACATGCCGTCGGAGTGAAAACTTAAGTGTTGTTTTGCTATAGGAACCAGATTTTTTTTTTTTTTTTCCCCTCCACTTGTCTCATATCCAAGGCTGATTCAAGATCTAAGACCTGACTTAGTGATTTAGGAATGCATTCATTCAATACATTTTTATTCAACTGAATTATACAGTTTTCTTGAAATGGAAATTCGCACAGGAGATCTGATAACAGTTGACGCTTGGGATTTTTATGCTAAAGCCGATGCTAAATGAAGGGCTTAAACATGACCTGATAAATATGACACGTGCGAGTACCTGGTACCCTACAGCTTTAGAATTACTAGTTTTATTTGCTTTGAATGCCAAGTTCATAGTAGCCATACACTTGGGCAGCGAGTTAAACCAAATTAGCACGGACGTTCTGTATGACAAATACTGAGTAAACCAAGTTAGTTCTTGTATAATTGTCTGTCCCTTAAAGAGCACAGTACCTGTAGTAGATCTATAATTCTGCTTCTCAGACACCAAACTCACCGTAGGCATACTTCATAGAGCAGAACAGTTTGGGGCTGCTGAGGACCTGCTCCTTGCATTCACATTTTTCTGCAGTAAGAAAAGAAACACACTACGATAAATACTTTTTCCACCTGTGCAGTACTTTCAGGATCTAGTTAACAAAGCTGTAGCATTTGTGCCAAACACATTGTTTTGCTGGGTGAAGCCCTTGGGTTCCGGGTGCACGCTGTGTTGTATTTTGTAGTTATTGTTAGGTGCGAACGCTGTTTTGCTCGTGTGGAGACATATTTCACATCATTACTGTGCAGGGATGCCAACAACAGCACTGACACAGCAAGCAATGACCTACACACACACTTCTGGTTACCCTGGCTATACGAAATCAACCCCTGGACAGATTTTGTCTCTGCCAGTGTACAACATTACGTTTGTCACATTTATTTACTGTGTGACCCCAGGTCACATGTGCAATCCCAGGGTACTGCAACTACCCCCCATGGACCTGGATGGAAGGATAACTGTGCCGTCTAGCAGCCGGGGGTTTCCGAAAGGTTAAAGATTAATCCACGTGATTCATAACCTCCCTGGAAGCAGAAGGTGTAGCTGCAGGGGGTCTGACCTGCCTCGACACATTTCACTTTGGAATTCCCAGTATGCTTTGGGACCGCAGGGGGGCGAGAGGGAGTGGGCCCTGTGCCAGGATGCACCTCCCCACTGGGGTTCACCTGTGCGTTGCAAAATCGTCCCACAAACGTGCTCGAAGGGTAATGCGGATAGCAAACCTTTTCTTTTCTAAAAAATGCGAATTATAACCAGGAGCTCACTAGCAGAGGCAGTTGGTGCACAGAGACACCTGTGACACTAAACAAACATATATGTCGCAGACAGCCGCAGGAACGGTCTGTGCGTATGTCCATCCGAGCAAACAATCTGTGAGGAATGTCAGAAAACTTAGCATTCGTCCTCAGGGCTGCTGTTCAGTGGTCAGATCAGCTTACATCCATCCAGTTCCAGTGACCCAACTACGTGCCACTCGCACCTGAGTAGTGCAAGGCAGAGAAGAGCTCGTCCGTCCTGAAGATCTGCCCGGGCTCGGTTCCGTTGTGTCCCAAGTGGTACTCTCCTCGATAGTACACATCCAGGTCTGACCTGAGGGGCGACGCAAGGAATCAAATGCCTTCAGCATTGCCGTTATTGTCACAACAGTAGCTACTTCTACAAAACCCCACAAGAAAATTGCCCCCGTGTAGGAGCAGGAGCCAAAGACCTGTGGTGACAGTGCAGGGGGTCATAAATTGGTGACCTACCAGTATTCCCTGTATTTGACAGACTCATTTAGTCAGCCATTAAAACACAGCAAAGATGAGGAAGTGCCAAGTGTTGACGCGGTAGTGTCTCACTCACGCAGACATGCAGTCTCCGGTAAAAGGGTCACAGTCGCCTGCGCAGTCACAAGGTCTGCATCCATATTTCTGGAAGCCCCAGTATCCCACCATGCAGCGGTCGCAGTGGGGGCCGCCCACCCCTGGCTTGCAGATGCAGTTTCCATTGGTGGGGTCACAGAGAGCATCCGTGCTCAAGTGGAAAGGCACAGAGCCCACTGGATGGCAGGCGCAGGCTGGGGGAGGTAGAACAGAGGACAGCTGCGGAGATACGGTCAGGTCCCCCTTCAGGAAAACATCCTTTGTGCAAACTGTCTACCATCTGGAGTCATGCTGTAAAGTCCTGTCGTAAGTTGGACTTACTGTGTAATAAATTGTGTTCCTGAACCGCCCAGTGACACATTGCTGGGTTCAGTGAGCAGAACGATGGGACGGCATTCAGGTCTATTCCAGGAACCTCTCCATGAGGGTGTCATACTAACCCTCGTATCGCCTCCATTTCGCCACCAGAAAGAAACTCACCAGGAAGGGATAAAATAAGATGTACAATCATGCTACACATCCACAAGGACTCTTTTGTGGTAACAGTAGGTACAGTTGTTCTGGTTTACAAGCTGTTGGCAGCACAATGGCTGCTCTGTCATTCTGCCCACACAGCGTCTCACTGGCCTGTCTGTGTTAATCCACCTGCTGATAGCAAGTATTCCAAAGAACCCGTGACCTCAGCATATGGCTCACGGCATCCAGTGATTTAAACTTCACAAAGAGCCGAGAGCCACTTGAAGCAGACCTGATACATGGATCAAGTTCTACTTATGAGATACAAAGGATCTGATTAGAGATTCTCTGAAGTGGCTTCAGATGAGGCAACGTTGTTTGTTAGGTTCCTTTCGTCGATTGGTTATTATCCTCAGAGGTTAGAAGAGGTAATGTGTTTATCATTTATATATGTTCAAAGATCTGTAAATGACATTTAAACCAGATCTTGGACTCACTGAACCTGTTCCTCTCTGACCTTATTCTCCTGTTTTCTTGAGATGTCTGTCACAGGAGATATCCTACTGACTTGTTGGAGACCAGATGATAGCCATAGGTCTTGACCTGCAGACTGGCCTAGCACCTTACCACCAAGTCAGAGATAAGGTAAGATATTACCCTTATGCTACCAATCCTCCCGACATCGACATTAAAGAAAAGGGGAATTCTGTCAACTCAGCCCTACACAGTTTAAAACATTTAAGACTTGGTAGACAAAGTAAAGACTCTGTTGCTCAGACATAAAAGGCTGTTATAAGTAGTGGGTCTGGGGAGATCAGTGCTTATAAAACTGACAGCCTTCGTCATATCTGAATTTCAGATGAGCTTCTGATCGGGACAAACACATCAGACACTGAAAATTCAGACACCTCATAAAAACGTGCTTCAAAGGTCCAAGCAACCTAATAACTAGTGCTGCAGAACGTCTTCCTGCACCTCCTCATTGTCGCCCTGGTTTAAAAAGGTTGTGTTTGGTCTACACTTTGTCATTGATCATTAGCACCTGTTTGTTTTATGTGTTTAATCACGCGACGGGCTACACGGCAACAAAGACGTACATCACGTTTTTTCCTAAATCTGGAAAATGGTCTGTTATTATGGTAATGTACTTTTTTTCATTAAAAACAAAAATGTCACTGTTTGGAAAGCTAAAATACACTTTTTCCTATTGACACACCCATACAGAAGGCATAAAATAACCATCTAAGACATATTTTTATGATTCATCGAAAGTGCCTAAGAGTTTTGCGTAGCGCTGCGTACGTCAGTGAGCAGTTCCTGAAAAGTGTGTTTCTGAAAGTGCCCGACTGCCCTGTCGGTGTGTGTCGTGTGCAATGTAAACCTTCCGTGGAAGGTTCTCAGCTAGCGAAGAGGGAGCAGAAGAAAGCCGAGGAGAATATCCGTGGCTCGGATTCTGACATCATGATCTCCCACCCTTATCTGTCACCTGGCTGCTTCTGACATCTCCACTGAAATCTCAGATGCTCGAGTGGGTGCTGTCCCCCTCTTTGCTATCTGAGGCCAAGAATCCAGACTGTACTCTCCTCAATCTGATACAACCCAGTAGACAGACCCTACAAAAAAATGCTCTACTCCTCCCTCATATTGACAATCCAGAGACTCAGTCTGGAATTCTGCGCCAGCTCTGCAGCACTGTAAACAAAGACAGCTTTATGGCCCCCCATGAGGTGTGGCAGAGTTGCAGCATGTGCTAAACTGTAGAACACGCCTGGAGAACAAACAAGTGGTGGTTCAGAAACCCTCCACTCTCATTTTAACTTCATTTAACAGTAGATATAGGTGTTGGACTCCAAAAGTAAGATTCAGCATGAATCAACTAGTCTATGTAGAGCTTATCTGTGCGTGTGGAAGTGCCGTGGAGTCAAGTTTGACTTACAGGCAACCGCTGGTGTGGTTTCTGAGGCGGAATGGAAGTGGTTTGCTTTTGCATTCTTCTGTGTAGGGATGGAAACCCCACACCAAGCAAGCAGCCCAGGAGCTGTGAGGCACCAGCTTAACCCGCTGCGCCACCGCATCCCTCGATTAATCTATGGCCATGTAGTATCCGCACATAACCAGTTTCTACACATAACACGTCCCTTTGGCCACTGAATGTGACTCCACATTCAGTACAAAGCACATCTCAGAACAGCGAGTTACATGACACCCAGCAATCTGCTGCTGGAATCTCTCGCTCTGTCAAGCCATACCTGCTATTGCGTCTGGTGCAACGTCGGCAACTGCACAACAACGCGCTCGTGTCGGTGTCGCGACGACTTTTCACGCAGCTCTGTTTGAGGACAGATTCGGGAATAGCGACAGTCAACTCTGGGACACGAGGCAGCCCGTATCGGCTCAGACTTCCCGCTTTCTCGCCAAGATAAAGTCTTCAGACTGTTATCACGATGGTATGTATGTGAGCTTGTATGGGAAGTCTGCTACTGTAACAATAAGAGAATTTTTAGTACATGTCCAGCATAATTCTGCCATTGTTTACATACCCAGGCAAGGTCCTGTGATTAGAGATGGATGTGTCCTTAATGGCTGATAAACCACAAATCAGAACCACACTGAATGCGCCTGTGTCCCGCTTTCCTTCGGGAAAACAGTACTTTCCCAACCTTCCGAATTAACAACGCAATCTGGTCTCCATTAAAGTAAGAAAGAGAGTATGGGGAACGTGAGGGGAGCAACAATAAAATGCGGCATTATTTTCTAAGCCCACTCATATGGCTCAGTGCCCAGTACTTAGTGTTTAATACACACAGTCTGGTCAATTGAAGCCCACTTTGGAAAGCGCTTTGGGCCGATTCTTGAATTGCCGCACCGTTGACGGCAGGCGAGAAACAAGGAGGTCGCTGGTCATGCCAAGGCCTGGAATACACAGGTAATGTGGGAGAAAGTATAAATAGACCGGAAAACATCACTGTGTGTGTGTGTGTGTGTGTGTGTGTGTGTGTGTGTGTGTGTGTGTGTGTGTGTGCGCGCGTGTGTGTGTGTGGTCCTCTTTTTATGGCAGTCGTGCACATAATGAGCTGCCAGTTTCACGCTCTCGCTTCTCTCCCCCAGTAAGTGAGGTCGCAGCTCGCTGTCTCTGAGGGTCTCGAACCCAGGGTCAATATTTGTAAATGAGGAGAAGTAATTTTCTCTGATTTGTCTGTATTTTGTACATTTGGTCAGGAAGCGCAGCTCTGTTTCCACCTCCCTCTGGTTGCAGTGAGAGCACAGCCGGGACGACCAGGTCTACCTGCGTCAGCCCGTCTCTACAGCCGGGCTGCGCTCGCCGGGTCTGTCAAGGTTCTCTCAAGTTTGTCATGAGTTACCGCAGTCAGGTACCCTGCTGTGGTATACTGTCTGTTCAGGGTTAAATAATTTTTAAATAATGAGTCCTTTGTTCCAGATGCCAGGGAGGTGTCTGACACTCAGAAGCAAGTTGAACCATTTCAGGATGGCCAGTTGGGATTTGTTCTCTGTGTTTTTGAGCATCTCATTGAGGATGCCGCCTGGCCCACTTGCTTTGCAGGATTGAAGGATCTGAAGTTTGTCAGTTAGCTCCTTTTCTGCAATGAGGTAGAGGGTTTTGGTAGTCATTAACTGCAATTTCAATTTTGTTCAGTTTTTCCACATACGGTGCTTTGTTCTGGATTCATGGATTCTCTGGAGTAGAGATTTTTGAAATGGTTTCTCCATGTCACCATTTTGAGTTAACAATTCATGGTGTTTTGCATTCAGAGAATTCCAGTTCTTGCCGTTCTGATAACTAGGAAACTGTCTAGAAGTGACTGGATCAAGTTTGTATACTAAGGACCTTAGAAATGATTTTGTCCATTTATTTCCGCTGGGGATTTTTAACTGTTATCAATGAAAAGTAAGTACCTTATTGAAGGAAACTATAGCAAGAGCAGGGATGCGAACCAGAGACCTTCAGATTGCAAAGCTGCCACTATTTTTTGTTCAGTAATTTTAAAACTGTCAACCAAGAGCCTTCCTGCAAAGGGTAACACAGGCTTAGATTTTCTGTTAAACTGGCCTTTGAGCTAAACATATTCCTTTAGCAATGATGCCGTTTGTTTCACACGTCTAAAGTATAACTCACGCCACTAAACACAGACACGGTATTTTTTATACAAACAGACACAAACCTTGAATGAGATAACTGTAATGCAGTATGACATCACTTTAAGGTTCCTTGGAACTTGTTTGCTATATGCAGAAAAGGCAGAGAGATGTGGAACCCCCACCCTTCTGCAGCCCACCTTCCTGAGGTTTCTGCCTGATCTGGCACCTCACGGCAGTTTGCGCACATGGACAGGTGCCTGCTAGGACCAGCGGTATCCGGCTTGTCCCGACTTGCGACCTCGACAGGGTACGGGAGAAGGGTCTGCCAGCACGCTTGTCCCACGGCCAAGCTGCTCCAGCCTTTTCCCAAACTGATACACTGACAGGTGATGGTGTCTCTCTACTTTTCTCTGCACCAACCGGCCAGGCTGTCTGTTTCTCTTCTCAAACTCCTAGCAGACCCTGAAGCCATCTGCTTAGACAGTGATGCCACGTACAATACTAGTTAATACAAAGTATTACAACCTGGACATTTTCTGACTCAAGAAGCTTTGTGCATGTTTGAGAAGAGAGCAGGGGGTATATGCAGTACCATTTTTGAACTGTGTTACCCTCAGTAATAGGTTTCCCAAAATAGGTTTAGAGTCAAAATAGGGAAATAAAGATAGAAATGTTTGTAGGTAATAGGTGGTAAAGGTTTTTTTCCAACACAGGTGTCAGATGGTGGGGAAGTCCTTACGTTTGCATGAGTCTGGGGCAGATGTGGGCCTCTGGGGGTCCCGATAGAAGCCACTCTTGCAGTTTTCGCAGTGAAGACCCTCTGTGTTGTGCTGGCAGTTGTCACACAGGCCACCACTGCGTTGGCCAGACTTCAGAAAAGCCTCCCAGGAGAAGTGGCAGCTGTCTGCGTGGCCATTGCACTTGCACTCTGCACACGTGCATACACACACACACACACACACACACACACACACACACACGCACGCACGTTCAGTGGTTTTGCTTTTTCTCTTGCGCTGTTTGTAAACTGCAATTGACTGATGTTCCATCCAAGCTCGAGTTTAGCAACCTGGCCCCCAGTGACTGTGCCCCTGACCAGGTCAGGGAGTCAAACTGGGCTGGAGTCCACTCAGATGGTAGACCTCCACAAAACAGTCATTTTGAGGTTTGCAGGTGGGATAAATTTTGAATTACAGTGTTTATAGTTGTGTTATTTATTATCTTTTTTTTGCTTTGGGTTGAAAATGAATCGAAATGTTTGGACTGAAAAATAAAATTATTGGGAACATTTCAAAATGCTCTTAAGTCATCGTTTTTGGTAGTAATAATGCATAATGCAACATTTTTAAATAGCTGAGGACAGTGTTGAACGTTTTTATTTTTTAATCCAACCATAAACTTTAGGTTGTAGAAACGTGTAAAAAAAAAAAACACAAAAACCAAAATTAAATTTTAAAAAATAAAGTTTGTAATTTAACCACTTCGAGACCTCAAAATGACTATTTTGTGGAGCTGTGCACTCCCAAAAACGCGCCCCTGGGCATCAAGGATTAAGGATAATGGCTGGATGGACGACTATTTGTACAGACTGTAACCCTGATTTTCAAATCGTAAGAAGATAAACACGAAGCCAGAAATGCATAAATGCCAGGAATATCCAGGTTTGTAAAGACAATGATAAACAAATACAGTTTTATCTAAACGGCAGGGCTTTTTTCACGCTGTGTAAAGAGTGCGTATCTGTGTTCAGCGCAGGGTGCATTGGACGGACCAGGTAGCTGCACGAGTACTTACTCCTGCACTCGTTGGGTGCTCCTGAGATGCCGTTGGCGGCCCTCCAGGGCTGGTCATTGTAGAGCGGGGCGCATCGCTCACAGTGCTCGCCGGCCGTGTTGTGCCTGCAGACGCACTTCCCGTGGACCTGCCGCAGACGCACAAAGGCCCGGTGTGAGCGAGAGAGGAAATGCAACACAGTGGATGTGGCGGTCAGCCTGTTCGGGATGTGCCCCCCAAAGAAGGCTTATCACTGGGTTCAGGTCTTCTGCTTAATTTGGATTTATTGTCTGACTTAATCGAGGGATTGAGGGTTCTATTACATGGCTGGGAATAACCTATGCAAACTGGAAGGCTGTCTGTGGGAAGAGGGACGGCCGTCGGCCGGCGATAAACAGACACACACCCCGCTGCTTCTGGAAAATACTGTACGCGCGAGAAAGACGAGACAAGCGCCTCCTTCGCGTTAAATTCTTTTCATGTTTATGTTGTCTTTCCATGGGCAAAGCTGCTCCTGGAATCTGCTTACATTTTGTGGGGTTCCAACTCAAAAATTGATTCTGCGGTCAGCCGTAGCTGTGGGTGCGTAATGTTAATGAAAGTGCTGAATGAGAACTGATTTTTCTAAATAGATTTTCAACTTTTAATCTTACACAGTATTGATCTGCCACTACTTGCTTGTAATGTAATGCTTTGTAGATACCCCCCCCAATGCATTAAAGAAACAGCTAGTTAAGTTAAAAAGTTCAGTCGGTGTTTATTTCTAATGTTTTTTTGGGGGGGTTTGTAGTTGGTTAACTACTATAACTGAAACCTGAGTTATGAATGAGGTTAGTGAGATATCTGTGACTAATTCAGAAGCTAATAACAGCACGCGCTCCTTTATTAATGTCTGTACAACCTGACTGCACATATTTCATAAACCTGAAGCGACTTATACTACTAAGTTGCAAAATTAAAAAAAGAAAGATTTACACCTCTCACACTACATTATGCAGTATTTGTCCTTTTGGTGAATGTTTACTTAAACTTTTGTTAAATGTTCTTTTTTGGTATGTATTGTTATGCACGGTAATAATGTGGCATTGTTGTTAAGTGGCAATGTTGACGCTTTGCAAACACACAAATAGACTGCATCTACCTGGTTGCTGATGTAAAAACCACTGACAGAAACAGACACCAGTATCAAGTGACTAGACCAGTATGAATGATCAACACCAGAAACAGACACTAATACCAAATGTACAGACCAGTAATAATGTTCCCATACCTGTTTCCCACCGTGGGCAGTTGGGATCCAATAACCCTCTGTGTGCAAGAGTAGACAGGCAAATTGAAGTGGCTTTTATTGACTTAGCTGTGCACAGCAATTACACCGAGCAATTCTTCTAATTGTAGATGAAGGATGTGATTTTCATAGCAGACAGTGAAGCGGCAGAGCAAAGGAAGCCTCATTTACCTACAGTGGCAGCCCAGCATGTATTATATACAGTGTGTGTCAGAGCCCATAGCAGCTAGATGGGTTGGACAGCCTCTGGAGCCTCCAGCAGAATGCTGCAGTGTTCCTCATGCAAGACGTCCATGATAGAACAGGGGGGCTCTAGGGTCACTTGGGGGCTGGACTTCTTACTCATGTAAAACGGCCAAGCCTGTGCGCTGATGTGAAACCGTGCACGCTGAGAAAACCTGAGAAATGTTGGGGGGAATTTGATTCAGGGGCTCCATATTCCCCAGTTACAGAAAGGGGCTGACAACTGAGAGGTTTAACTTGGGAGAACAGTGCATTTTCTGCAATAGAGACCCTGGAGATGTATCACTTGGGTGGAACCAGCATTTGCCTTGTTAAAGCTAATAGAGCTGTATGGAGATGACTGGCTAGAACACGGAACCCTGGCACACGGAGTCCGGTTAGGGCCAAAAAAACATTTACGGATAATTTTTAATGTAAAATATTCTTAACAAGCAAGAACGAACCCGTCTTTTCCAGGAAAATCCAGTTTGACTGGTTCTGTTCAAGGTAGATTGAATCGTTGGGAGAAAGTGGTCAGTGGCAGCTAGAGAAACAGTGACACTCGGTGGACTGCTGGACGTCTGGATCAAACGAACCCTCTATAAATGAGGGGAAGCGCCTCACGGATGGGTGTCAGTCTAGTTGGGCAGCAGTTGAGGGTCCTGGCAACTGCAAGTGCGAATGCGGAAGACCTCTTTGCCAGGCGCCCCTGCAAGTTTCAAAGCACTTAAAAAAAAAAAAAAAAAAAAAAGCACTCGGTCCAAAGCGAGCGTGCGGCTGCATACAAACAGCAGACTCGTGCAGCGTTCTGGTACACGACCGTAAAAAATAGATGTCCAACCGCACACTGGATTGCCTCCATGGAAAGTTTCCCTTAGTTGTCCAGTTGGCTTTGAGCTTGAATTTTTGGAGGGTTATCTCTAATTGGGGTTGATGCTTCAGTGACTGTGAGTGTGCAGGGGTCAGTGTGCTGGTGTTGCTGGTGGGGGTGGGAATTGCTGGGAATCAGACTGAGCCGTCAGGGACATTTCAGAATTTCTTTGACGTTTTCTGTCACTGCCCACATGTAAATATTCTCAGGGGCTTTGAAAGCCCAGCCAGTTTGCGCGCCTTTCAGAGTGGCATTGCCAGGAAAAGCTGGCCGGCAACACATCGCGAGGACGGCCTGTCGCCCGATTCCGGTCTGGCCTGACAACAACACGGCCCTTGAGGCAGGGCACACAGTTGTTCGGCTTCCTGTCACGCTCTTGGGCAGCTCCTCGGCTCAGTGCAGAAAAACAATCCTCGGCGTTCCGCTCAAATTTACCAAACCTCACCTGTTACATAAAACGCCCTCGTATTCAGCACGTCTGCAGGCATGTAGCACGCAGAGCAAGGACACGGGAGCTCTTAATGGAAGACGTCACCCCAGACAACTGAAGTTTTTGCTAATGTGTATAAAAATAATACACAATAGCCAATCTATAAACATAATAACTGCAACCATGTTTGTATTCTTGCTGTACTGCACGGCTGGCCGGTAAAGAATAAAATAGTTTAAAAAGGGGGAATAATCACATTAGCAGCTTGGATGTGATAAACAGGCTGTGACTTCAGCGCCGGCTAATGTCTTTTTTGTTTACAGAGCTTCATTTCCGCCACGTGCCCTCCGTCTTCACGTCTTGCGCCTTTAATATGTTAGCACATCTTTGTGCCACTACCGTTGTTTGGGTTTTCAAAGTATTGCAATCCTGGGGCAAAGGAGAAGAGAGACAGCCACAATACAAAACGGCAGCCCAGATAACACCCTTACGTAACCTGCGAGGTGCACCGCTTTCTCCTGCATGTTCATTATACACGTTTGCATGTTCATTTCTCAAAGAAGGGCTGTCATTTTCCTCCTTATACTAACACACCACACAGTTGATAATAGTGCATTTAAGAAAATGAGGCAGGCAGTCTTAAGATAAAGTGTGTTAACTCAGAGATTTATGAGAGTGGGTCCATTAACCAAGGAGTGGCTGCTCCATGCAGTGATTTGGCAGAGCTTCTCTACTCCCTCCTCACTGCGTGAATCAGCTGGCCTCAATAAGGTCCTCTGGAAACCGCATTATTATAATAATTTGCCAAAGTTCTCATTATACACACTATATTATTATGACCTGGAGACAGGAGCGATATAGACTGTGCTGTATTTCAGTATCCTTCACAAAAGAGAAGCAGGCAATCGTGTGGCTAATGACACAAATTTGTAACCTGGAGGTTGCTGGTTCAGCTCCCGGTGGGGTTAATACAACAACAGGTGCAGGTACCCCTTATTTACAAGTGTAATGTGTTCCAGGAAACTGGCTCATAAGGTGAAAACTCACGAGTTGGAGGTACAGTTACATTACAGCACGAGATTTGAAAATCCTCCGACGCTTGGCCCTGGTCACTAGTGAAAATCACCCTCGTATTTGGTCACGACTCAGTAAAGGGTTTTAAATAAGTTCAGCCATATACACGAAAACTCGCAAGTCAGACGCTGGTATCTCGGGGGACGTGTAGTTCATTTGAATTGGTTGACTGAGCAGTCACTGAGGACAGGGAGCAGTGATCTCTTTCTTCATGGCAGAGGGCAGAAGTCCCTCATTCTCAGATCCTGTCTCCTCCAGTCTGATGGCTCTCCTCATGTCTGGCCAAGATTAAAGCCTATTGACTATAAACAAGGAGGCATTTGCGCTCACGGTTTCTGGGATGAAATACGGGAAGTGGAAAAATTTAGTTTAAAAAAGTCGACAGACGTCTGGAGGAAACGCAGAGGAGCTTTCCATTCTTTCCTCCGGGAGAATGCAGGGAAATCAGGGGCCAGAGCGAGACCATTTGTTTACATCACGCTGAAAGGCGCTGCGCTCGAGAACGCTGAACTTATCTAAGATCAAAAACTCTTTGACACATCTATTCATGACGGCTGCCCCACCTCCAACCCCTCCAGCCCCCACAAGGAATACAAACAAAATAAAACCTTGTCTTCGGTTCCAATCCGCAAAACAGCTAGTGTTTATCAGCCACAGGAACGTTTAGAGGAACACAGGCAAGTGTGTGGTGAAATGTACAAAGCAAAAATGACACCCTGTGGGCTTGTGGGACTCGGGGGGCCAGAGCTCTGAGATGTGAGCATGCAAAAAAACACACATATAGCTAGGTGAGGGCTTGTACTCACTGCAAATACACATGGTGCTCAAATTGCACAACATGCTATAACAAAATGTTTATGTAAAAACAGCCACGCAACACCACACCTCCTGGTTACTATACACATTAAGCATTCTGGCAGTTGCTGTAGCATGAGCAACATGCTGGACCGTTTTCAACAGCCTTCATGGTTCCGTGTGGCAGGAATGTGTTTGCCCCAGACTGGTACATCCTGCGGTTAGCCAAACACCTCAAACACAGACAGGTGAGGCAAAGCCTCATGAAACACGCTGCTTTCCCAGGCAGTTGTCTCAATTACGCATTTAAAAAGTGAACCAATTTCCCAGGTTGAACTGTTATTTCTTTCTGTGTTTTAGGCCTCACAGCCTGAGTGTGAACAAGACTTAAGGCCTGCTGGAGTAAAGATCTTCAGCTTACCGCACCCTTCACACGTAACAAGATGGTCAAAGACACTGAGATTTTTTTACATTATCACCACGTCGGGCAGGGGACTGTGGGACTGTGTACTGGGTTACACTCACCACGTGGCTGGATCTCTCGCGTACGGGCTGGTACCCAGAGGCAGGCACGCAGTGCTCAGCGTGCCCGTTGCAGAAGCAGCTACCCTTGACAATGAAGTCATAAATGGCAAAGTGCATCATGAGCTGGGGCTGGGCTTTGGGGTCCTTAGCCAGACACGGGCACTCCTGCCGTTCCAGTAATCGCAGGCGCAGGTTGGTGATCCGTAGCTGCTTCTGGCCTGCCTCGCTGAAGGGGTCCAGGGACTGCCAGGGTGGGAGAGCTCGGTAGATCACCTGCACAGGGCATAGATGCAAGAGGCATCAGCAACTGTCAAACTGCGTAGGTGAAGGACGAAGAGTCCTGCTCTATTTGGTCACTTCAATATGTGGTTATGGGTAGCTCAGAAGAAAACTACGCAGGGTGTCTCCATTAATACAGTTACAGCGGAATGGAGGATTTGCGCTTTAAGAACACTGAGCATGTGCAGACAGTCTGTGGGAAGCGGGCCTTTCGGACACGAGACTTTTTCTGGCTACACATGGAGGTAAGGGGCTAAGGAGGCTCCTAGCTATGCTTCCTGTGCCGTACAACCTAGCTGAGTTTGCCTGCGGTTTAGCTTGCCTCTGGGTTAAAGATGGAAACTGCTGCCTGTGGATCATCCTGGAAACGCCAAACCCAAAACCTTCACTTCCTACCAAAAATCTAACATTGGCCCAAGCATGCCTCAAAACCAGTTGCTCTGCTGTTCATAACAACAAAAATAACTCTTTATAAATTGCTTCAGTATCTACTTATATTCACTGAATACTGTTTTGCTGGTTTTGATTTTCACATCCACCTTTTCCTCCTCTTCCATCATCCGCATCAGCTTCCCCGTTGACAGCTGTGGGGGTTCCACACCCTCAGGTCACCTGGAGTACAATGACAGTCACTAAACCTTAGATATCATGAACAGACACATTTGGCACCCAGCCTTTCCCTTCTTCCAGCATGGTTCTTCACCTCATGTCTAATATTTGTGTCTCCAAAGACCAGCTTTCTCCGCTAGTCTCTCTTTCGGTGAGCAGTCTGGCTCAGTACCAACTTTTTATGTCTATCAAGCTTCTAAAGCAGTCTACTTGTGCATTAGGCCTAAAGAGGAGATAAGTTACTTAGTAATGCGATAAAACTGCTAACTGCTAGCAGTTGCCACTGTTGATCTTTCGGCTGGTGCCACCGATCTCGCAGCCAAAACTGCAGCATAGTGTCTGTCCTACACAAGGCAGCTGCTGCCACTACTGCTGCTTTTGCTACTGATCCAGCTCTATTATAGCAACACACCCCCACCCCACCGTTGTGTTCAGCTGTGGATCCAGCATCGTGACAGCGTCCGCTATTTCTGTTCTATCCATCCTACTTATCTTTAAAAGAATAGGAGTTAAGTGGCTACTGCATAAGCTGGGAATTTCCTTCTAGTACTTGAAATAGTCTGTGATGTTTATAGCTCTTATTGAGAGGTAAGGAGGTGGGAATGTTTAAAAAAAAAAAAAAAAAAGTGGCCAAATTGTGACTTTTTGCAGTCTGTTATTGAGGTCAGTGCGTGAAAGGAAACCCACCCCGCAAGTCAAACTCCCCCTACATGCTGGGAACACAAGACTCTCCCTGGCCACAGAAACAAGGCCAGGGATCCCATGGCAGACAGAGACGGCAGCGCTCGGAGCCCGGCCATGTGGGAAAGGCGAGGCGCTATTAATTTCCCCGGTTGCTGGATACAGGTCACAGGGTCGCTGCATTGTGTGCCACAATTAAGGCTACATAACAAATAGAGCGCGGGGATACTTGAGAAAATCGGAGACAAAGAGCAGACATAACTCTGCGGGGAACAAAAGTGTCCTCGCTGGGGGTGGCAGCGGGCCAGGCTGTAGCGCGACTTTCACCACTGTTACCAATCCAGGAGTGAAAACTCTGGAAGTGCACATGGGGGGGACCTGGTCCGCTGCTGCTGATGCACGGGGGTTTGCTCGGGACCCAACAGTCGCCGGCAAAGCAGCGTCGAGTGTCCGCACACACGCATCCCTGCACACAAACACCGCAAGGAGCCATTCCAGCACTTATCACCATCTGACAGTTACGCTTAAAATAACATCCAGATGAAACCCGTCTACCATCCAGTCTCTACAAAATCCAGCTGCACAACTAGTTTAAAAATCACCCACCTGCTTTGAGATAAATTAGTCAGTCTGACCTCGTACTGTAAAGCACCATTCTGTACAGACAGAAGTATTCATGTATTCATTTACGGTAATCTTCTGAAAGGATCAGAGCTCGGTGCGTGTGCATACGAATGGTTGTGGTTTAAGCTCGCGGACGGAAGACTGAAATCCATCAGTGAAAGCGAATTTCCTCCACGGACAGACGGCGGCGCAGAGAGTGAGAAGCTGTCTGGACAAAGGGTCTTTAAGGAGGTCAGGATTTTTCCACAAACACACTCTCTTGTGCTCTCGCTTACAATTCGTTACTTCTGAATAAATTATTCAGCAAACCGGAGCCAACAGGGCCGCCGTCGCATTACGAATGAAGCACGTCAAGAAAGACACAGAAGGAGGAAAAGAAATTATTAATCCCAAGAAAATTCACCTGCTACACATGCTCCGTTTCCTTGGTTACCGAAATGTTTTCCTTCGGCCGAGTCTGTGACAAAGAGCCGTTTTCGCCCATTGCTGAGCGTTTCGGTGGAGCGCCGTCAGCTTTCAGCACAAGAGATGACATGTTTTAATGTTTTTCAGGAAAAAAAGCCTGAATACCAGCAATCTGCAGGGCACCTCCTGCTTTCTCTGCATAGCAGCTTGGGCTCTTCTGACTCTAAAAGCCGTGTCGCTTGAGCTACAACAGTTTAAAACTATACCCAGAAGCGATGAGCGGTTAATGCACCTGCTGGATCTTACGAGGCATTGATGCTTGGAAAGCCCAACATCAATCCAGCTATTTTGATGTGGCTCAGCTTCAAACAAGTACTTAATGATTAAAGATGGAAGAGATAGTCTAGGCTGGAGTGCAACGGAGTGTTTTTTTTCCCCGAGGTATCGGCTACGATGAAAGTGCTTTGGTTAGAGAGGAGTGTAAATAGTCTTTCCTTTCATTCTCTCTGAAAACATGCGCTAATTATTTTCCCTCCTCATTTGTTCCACCGAGGCGAACTGAGCGTGCCTTGGTGAGATTTGCCTTCCAGGCCTTTGCCAGCCATCCTGCCTGATTTCAGAGCAAATCCTCCTGATGCACCGCTGAGTGAGACGCATGTGTCACAGCCGTGGCCCAGGCATCACACCGACCGCAGGATCTTAACGGTCTTCACCCAGGGGAGATGTGACTAAACCATTTCAGAGACGGTGAAAACAGGGCTAAAAAAGATCTTTAAATTTTGCAAAAAAAAATGGTCGTGGTCCACAGGCTGTACTAGACTGCATAGGGCATGAGGCATGGGACACCCTGAAGGGGTCACCACTAAATCACGGATCATTCTGTCGCTCCTCTCTCTCTCACCCTCACTCACACACAGCCGCTTATAATCACCAGTTCACCGGAAACACACATCTTTGGACTGTGGCACAAAGCTGGAAGTCCTTTAGGAAACTCACACAAATACTGGGAAATGCAGACCTGGAAATTGAAATTATTTTTGGTTAATGCCGGTAGACTTAAGTTCACTGTGAAAAAGTAAACATTTGAAATACTGGTACCTCCTTTAGGAGATGAAAAATGGCACATAGATAGTATAAATGGATACACTTGGTGGCTTCACGCCACCAGGCTTATGCTATTCTACAGCACAGCGTGAAAGTATATTGTAAAAGTAGCAAAAACCCTCACATTTAAATGAAGAAAAGCTGATCGATATGCTTCAGTAAAAAAGGAAAAGCAGTTTTGAGTGGTGGCAGCTATTGCATGAGCCTCTGCAACACCTGACTGAGGTAACAGGAGCAGGTAGAGACAGACCGTGTCGCCCCCAGGGGCTCTCATACACTTTCTCTCCAGTTACCAGGTGAAACTGCAGAGGCCTCTTCAGAGTAGCACTTATCCCCTCAGCACTGACACCAACACCCCACATCAAAGCCCAGAACACTGTACATGAACACCCAATCTAAGACTTCTTAAATCCCTGTCATAACGTGAGGCTACTGCCAAACACAGACCTTAACTGAAAATCAAGATGGTGCAGAAAACCGGAGGTCTCTTCTGCACGTTCGCATTTCCACAGCAGTATTTGACAGGACTGGATTTAAATTAACGCCCCCTTTTATGAACCTCTGCTCCTCAGCGAGACAGTGTAGTTTTATCTGAGCTGTGTCTCGGAGGAGGAAGAACGGCCTTCTGATGCCGACACCAAACGATGCTGAAGGCCAGCGCAAGATCTTCAGCTCTCGTCCTCAGGTTCTCAGGGTTCTTAGCATATTCTTGCAGTGTCAATCACTGTGTGTGGTTGTGTAGTGTAAGAGTCGCTCCTTCCTTCCACACTGGAGTAAACTGTGTATCTCCATGGCTTCAGCAGCGTCTGATAAAGTTGGACTGCGATGGAATCCCTTATTGTCCGTGAAGGTGTGGAACAATATCACTTTACCACTAGCCAACAGAGAGTTTTTATTCCAGTGTGTTTAATGCCAGGAAGGCGCAGTGGGTAGCACTGCTGCCTCAAAGTACCTGCGCTGTTTGGGTGTAGGTTCTAATCCCTATGGACTTGGCATGTCCTCCCAGTGTTTTGGTGGGTTTCCACCCACAGTGCCAAGACGTGTTTTGGGTTAATTTGTCACTGCTGATCCGCAGGCAGCAGTTTCCATGCACTGTTTGTGCAAACCCTGCGATGGGCCGATATCCCATCCAAAGTGTAGTTTCACAGCCTAATACTTTAGGCAACAAAGCGAAGCAAGTAAAAGGAACGACTGATGTTTAACTGCTTCAACCATATCAGGTGTGGTTGTGATCCATCGTAGTTAAATTTATCAGCCCAAATTACAGAGAACAACATATTCCTCAATTTACGTTCATACGAATGCTCTCATCACGCCCAGGCCACTTACCTCTCCCCGTGTGCAGGGGAATGGAGCCGAGTATTTGGCGGTGCACACTGCCCCATCTTCCCCCGGCACCCCCTCCTGCAGGCCGAAGGCTTTGCTGCAGTTACTAGCGAAATACCTGAGGACCGTCCAGGTGTGCCCAAAATCCTGCGAACGCTCCAGTACCATGGCAGCCGGCCGCGGTGATCGGAACACGACAATCAGATGCGTGAAGAGGAACTCTGTCTCCAAGTCCAACTGGACGGCCTCAACCCGTGTGCCCTCTGCCGACTGCCACCACGTGCCTGGGTGGCGGAAGGAGGAGTCAGCCATAGCAGATGCCAGGTGGGCTTGCTGGGGGTGTGCAGCGTTGCACTTTCCACACTTGAGCAGGGGGCAGAACGCCACGGTGGGGGTGAGAGGGACGTCCGAGTAGGCGCAGAACAGCTCGGTAGAGTTGTAGCCGCACACAGACTGCGTGAGCATCCGTCGGCCGAGTGCCAGGTTGCCCATGCGAGGGTTACACGCCCGGCGGTCGCAGCGGGCAGCGATTCCGGCGCTTTCGACCACGTTGCTCACACCTGCAAGCAGAGACACGGAGGACGTTCACAGGGAACTAGGCTGACAGCTGGAGAACCAAAGCTGCGGGGCTCTGCAGTCAGATAAGAGACCTCAATCCCACAATGACTTCCAAGAAGGAGCCTCATTTTTCTGGGTTTTGTTAACTACCTGATACTTTTGTCTCAAGTGACCATTTTAACTCATTAATACAGACAGGTGTTTTATTGAAGCTACACCCTTAGATCAGTAGTTTCCAAAAGTCTGCTGGGGACCCTAAGTACAGTCTTGTCACGGTGACTCTAAATACTGGTACAGGCATTGCTACTAACCAGTCGTTTTGATGTATTGTTTATTCATATAGTGTTACTGAATTTTTATTGAAGAGTTTTTAATAGGATGAAATTAAAAAACTATTTTACATGAAAATTAGACGTTATTTTTTTTGACAGCCTCCCACAACTTTAAGGAAAAAACCTCTTGTCGCTCTTTTGGTTTGTCACCATGGGTTTGGGACCAACTGCCTTAGTTCAACAGGGCCTTGAACTGAAACTTCACCTGCTGCTCTGTTGTTCCCCTGGGAAGCGCAAGGAAACATAAAGTCATAATTTCACGCATTGAATAAATGTTAATGTGCTAATAATAATAATAATAATAATTAATTAGCACTCAGTCATAAAAGTGTGCATTCCTGAGATGAATATTTTACCAAAACAAAGAGAGGCGTGAGGTTTATAAATGTGAATTCAAAATATGGTCTATATATTCTCAAACACACCAACTAAGAATCAAATCAAATTTTCTAATGATTTATTTTGAGAATAAATATTAGCCAATGTCCAAGGCGAGTTAATATTTTCCACAATCAACAATTCACCTATTTATACAGCAGGTTACTGTGTCAATGCGGGGTCGGTACTGTGATCACAGCAGCGGCGGGATTCGAGTCCAGAACGTGCAGCTTACAAAAGCAACATCGGTAACTACCAACTAACTCACCTGCTGCGGGATTCGGAGCCGCCGTTACCGCTGCAGCGCACATTTCGATGTGTTTTCAGCGCCTTCGCGACAAACCGCTCCCGCAATACCGAGCACGTGCCGGCCCGCCCGCGTGACACCGGCGCGAGGAGCGTGAGCTTCTCTGTTCCGACGCGCCGCACAAATTAAACGTCAACAGACCGTAAACTCACCTCTTTTCATCTTAAAATAAAAGAACCCCACTTAAAGCTGAACGCAGGATGGTTTCAAAAGACATCCGAAAGTAAACGTGCTGATCGTGACGTAGTTGTTTGAAAACAGGTAAAAGCCGTAAGTATTTATTTGTTTACTCCATGTCCGTTATCACTAACCGCTTAATGCTGGTATGTATGTATGTATGTATTTAGTTGTTTATGTTTTTAACCGGGGTAAGAAAGCAGGCGTCTTAAAAACCCACGACCTAACAGCGAACGACGGGAAGAGTGGGCTGCTCCTGCATCCCGGGGTCCCGGTGTTGTGTCTGGAGGCTGAAGGCATCTTCGTTATTCGGGGCTCCTGCGGCCGGACGGATTATTTCACAGCGGCGAAACCACTTGCCGGGTACCGTTTGCGGGGTCCAGAATGTGCGCGAGAGCGCGGAGTGGAGTTGTCAACAAACAGCGCGCCGGTGGGGGCACGTTAGGCTCACCGCCCCCGTCGCCCTGCCGTGTCAGTTGTACAGTACGGTATACAGCGGGGACTCGGGATCTGCCGCTAACTGCGCCGCAACACTGACCTGCGCGCACACAGTGCGGCGAGTGCGGCGCTCGCAGGAGCTCCAGGGTGAACAGCGCCAGGAACCACCTCATCTCTGCTGGGGACCTCTTCGCAGTCGCCGGCCACCAGGTCCACCGCGATCTCAAGTGGGGCTCGGTGGCGGGATAAAGTCGCTGTTTTAAATAAATACACCCGGACGAACGTTTTCACCGCCCCGAATCAATCCTCTCATCCGATGCGTTTAGTCTCAACAGCAACTTAAGGAAGAAAAGGAATAAAAACAAGAAATCCGCAGCAGACTGACAGACAGCCCGAGGATGCGGATACTCAGGGCAGAGATAGGTAGTCCATTGTTTTCGGCGTAGAGCGATGTGTTTGCTGGCTGCCGACGTGTGTTCGTCCCCACCGGCCACCACACACTCCGCTCGGAGTCGCCCCCGCGCCCCTCCCCACCGGCACATACATACATGCATATACGTGAGGAATATTGATCGAGTGACAGATGAGCGGGCGGCTCCGCCCCCCGCCCCCCGCGTTCCCCCCACGCTTAAAGGGACATTTCTGGAACCCGGGACTCAGAGGAAGTGAGCAGTGTCACCTGGCGACTAGAGCAAGGCGAGCTGCGCATCACCTGCGTGTGACAACCTGGAGACACGGTCCACGTGCCGTCATCTGACTGAGCCCCCCCCCCAACTTTGACCCAGAATCCTCCTTCGATCTGCTACTTGTGCTGCTAGTTGACGCCCACGTGCTTCACGATGTTTAAATTTGCTATCAGCTCCAAATTTTCCCGACGTCGCACTAACCTTTAACAGTTAAAGTTATTTCTTTACTTTCTCAGTTTTTCTCCGTTTATAGCTTTGCACAGTCATAATTCTGCAGGTGTATGACTTTCTTGTATTGTATATTGAGTTGAAAATAATACAAATTAAAAAATATATATATTCAAAATAGAGCTACAGTAAAACAAAGTTTTTTTTAAATTCAGACTGTGTTTTAAATATTCACCTTATGAAATTTATCGGGTTTTTCAGACATCGTAATGTCAGGGATCCCGATGTCCTGTAAAAATGTTCTCGTAGCGCGCCATCCAGCGTTTGGTCATGACACTGCAGCGAGCGCTCGGGGTGACTGTCACAAACATATACAAATATGTGCTGTAACAGTCGCTGTCGCTTGTGAATCTCGCAGTAGGCGAGTTGGTGGTTACTGATGTTACTTTAACTACACGTTGTGGGTTCAAATCCTGCTGCTGTGATCGAACTACTGACCCTCCGTTGATGCGGTGAGAGTAACTCGCCCCGCACGGAGTGCCTGACTTTATTAACTGAGCTGAAACAAAGTTGTATCGATATGCAGTTTTCCTCAAGTCCCACAATGTTTCGCACTTATGCCCCTTTCTCGTTGTTCCCAACATTTATACCTGGTTTCACTTTAGAAGTGAGTAATATTGTCTGAGGTGAGGTGTCACATATCACAGGTGTGAGGAACAATATCTCAAACCCCATACTGCAGCGTCACGCATGTGCTGATGGTGAGTGTTACTGCTGTTGTGAGTTATTAGTAGTAACTCCATCACCACTTGTCACTCCTGTCACCCTAGAGCCACATCACTCAGCCTGTCCGCCAAGCAGCCCTCACTGGATGCCTGGAACCTGCGGCGAGGGGTCCTGGACCCCTCTGTGCAGTCCTCAGCTGCACTATGATGACACAGCGGTGCAGAGGTCAGTACTGGGTGAGGTGTGAGGATGGAGACTCATTTTTTCTGATCCGATTTTTTCCGTCATTTATTTTTCTGTCAGTCCACCTCAAAAGCAGAAAGAGGGAAAACACTTGTTCTGTTTAAATCAGTCCTGCTGCCCAGTGAGGTACAGAGGTACAGTGTGTTTGGAATGGTTATGACAAATCTGTTCTTTCCCTTATATGTAAGTGCTTTCAATATCATGTTACTATTTAAGAAGGAGACATAAGGTACAGTACTGTGCAAAAGTCTTAGGCATGCAACTTCAATGTCTGTTGAGAAATACAGGTAGATTCTTATCTACCATCAGGGAGGTTTCTGGTTGGTCCCAAATTCATTGTGCAGCCTGAGAATGACCTCAAACACCCAATCTCAGTCATACACAACTATCTTGAGCAACAGATGGTCTGGTCCCCACAGAGCCCTCATCTCAACACGATCAAGTCAGTCTAGGAGGACATGCAGAGACAGTCAAAGTGTGCAGAAGAACTGTGGCCGGTTCCTCAGAATGTTTGGAAGAACCTACCAACCTCTACCTTAAACTGAATGCAAGTTTGCATAAGAGAATTGATGCTGTTTTAAAGGCAAAGGGTGGTCCCACCAAATATTGATCTGATTGAGGTTTTTTTTGTCTACTGCACTTTTTAGAAGATTTATTGGTTAATAAGTATTCATGGAATTATTTCTGGAACCATCCTCGCTTTATAGCGTTTTTCCCACAGGTGTCTAAGACATTTCCACAGTACTGTATATGTCTTTGACTTAGGAGTTTTTGTGTATATGAGTAAAATTAAGTACCCTTTACTGAATTATGAATAAACATGAGACTCATTTTTGTGTTTATGAGTAACAAGAGCCAAGCTTGTGGGAAGTGTTCATGGCATTATTTTTGGGACCATCCTTGCTTTATAGCATTTTTCCCACAGGTGCCTAAGACTTTTGCACAGTACTGTCCTTCTGTACATTCAGTAACGTCAACTCCGTGAAAAGTTCAGGCACTAACCTAAAAAAATGCTTTCAAGACACCGTATAGTCCTGAGGGACACACACTTGCATGTATTTTCCTGAATGAATGTTACAGGACAAGTAGATCTTAAACAAAATCCAGGGGCCTTCTTAAGATGTTGATCTAATGTTTTGTTTCTAGTGGAACCCGAAGCCCCCGTTACCTTCATTGGAGTAATGGTTTATTTCTCTTTCCTCTGTGTTCTCCAAAGATCTCTCATAATTTGCCTGCTCCTCCCAGGTCTGCTAGTAGGTTTTCCTGTTCCTGCCTCTGAGCCTTGTTTAATAACAGCTGATGTGAAAGTAATCCGTGTAACTGAACCACGGTGAGGCCATATATGCGACAGCTTCCATAGATAATTTAACAGCAGAAGGTCGTTTCCTCTTTGACCAGCCGGCTCATTGTGAGACGGTAAAGAGATCCTTCCCCCTCCTGTATTTAACATCACTTGGCACATTGAGTTTTACTGAGGTGGAGAAAACCCTGGAAGGAGAACCTCCTATTGCTCAAAAAACTAGACAAGGGAAGGGGGGCTTAAAAAGGCAGCATTATTTGTGGTCACAAGGAGTTGGTGACACAGAGAGTCCCCTTCCCATGTGACCTGTCGGTGGCAGGGCTGCCTGCCAGCAGCTATTTCCACAGACAGACCGACAGATCTGTTTTCATCGTAATGATACAGCGAGCATCTCATCCTCTGCCTTGATGGCCAAGCGAGGTGTATTACTGTCTGCCGCAGCCATGAATTTGATTACTAACAAAGTGATCCATGAAAATGGAAAAAAATGCATCACAAAGGAGGAAATGGTTTATATTAGTAATGCCTTGAAATATGATTTTTTTCCATTTGCTCACAAAGAGCTCAGCCCCGGTGTTCCTTTGCTTCTTCATCTTCTTTAGTTTCTCTAGGTGGTTTTGGATGCTGGCCACCAGTGCCAACACCCCCTGCACACGGGGAGCTTTACTAGCTCACCAAACACAGGCCTAAACGGAAGGACATGGCTGACAATGAGGACAGATGACTGTGAGCATCTGCTGAGCGCTGGTATCACGTGGCATACTGTGTACTATAGACTCGTTCTGCTTCCGACTTGTCAGTTCAGAAATGCAAATTGCATTTTGCTAGTTACAGTCTGGCATAAAAATTAAGCGAATAAAAGTGTGCGTTTGTGGCTGGGCCCACAATACTTGGCTTTAATAATGTCCGGCAGTAAAATATGGCTCCTTCTGCAAGTTATCACAAACTAAAACTTGTCCTGTGAAGAAAATCTACATTTCCATCCTTTGTGTGCCATTCAATACATTATATACAAAAGCATAACCATCCATTTAACTGGTGCTTTTGCCCTTCCCATGGATCATTTTAAAGAGGTTTTGATGGAAGAGAAAGAACCGCTTTAGAACAATGGTCTCTAACTTCTTTCTTTCTCTCTCTTTCATTGTCTTCTTTTATTTTATCCAGGGCTCGCTGTTCAAAAGGGGGGGGGGCATAGCTGTGTCCCATGGCTGTGGAGACAAACAATACCTATTGTTCCAGCGATTGCACTGTTCAGCGGTGCTTAGAGTGGGCGTGGCTTCCGGTTCCAGGACCCTCCTCATTTCCCTGCAGTTTTCGGGCAGTGAGTTGGAGGAGGGATGAGTGGGCATAACTCTTGTGTACAGGACAGAGAGACAAACACTGATGGATGGTCCTTTGCAGCCGTTCATTTTTCTGCAGTCAGTATGCAGCACATCTCAAATCTCTCAACGTGTTGCCAAAGGGCAAATGTGTCAGGGGTCGGTCATTGAATTCTATGAGCAAACAACCAAGAGGAGCACGGTGGGAGGATCAGGGTTAACAGAAGGACTACTGTCCTCCGACAGGAATTTGGGGTATCTAGTAAATCCCGTCTCAGAATGGTTCCTTAAAGATCGTATTCGTATTGCTACTTGAAGCCAAGAAGAAGAAAAAAATGTGAAGAACATTAATTTTCTGTTATATACTTTAATCGGAAAGCCTTTCATGTAGGAATGTAGGTGCAGTGTGATATAGAGAGAATGCTTTAAATATTTTGTCTCATTTGGAAAAAATACTTGCTTTCAGTTTTAGGTGGGGAAAATGCACAGTGTCAGTCACAGACCTTGAATGTGCACGTATACCCTCCTGAACATTAAGGAAAAATCCAAATGAAAGCAATAATAAGCGCAGTCTATCCTTCACTTTAGCGGAGTGGACAGCTGTCAGCCATAAAACAGTCAATATTTGTGAAAAACAGTAAAATTACCTGCTGCATGACAAACACTCGTGGAAACAAGCAGATTTGACCCATTTTCTGCCTGCAAGGACAGTACAGAAGAGCCCCGATGTGTCGGGAGGCAAGAGAAGCCATTGAGGGGCAAATAACATTTGCAGAACAGTCACAGTGGTTCCAAGAAATGCTTCTGGCTGCTTGTGCTAGCGCATTGCTGCCATGCTGAGAGTGAATATTTTGGACTTAAGAGTAGCTGCGGAGGGGGGGGGTGTTGAGGTGCAGGCATCAGTGTCCCACTTCTGTCCCACTCCAACAACCTGGCAGAGGCACGGCAGCATCGTTTGTCTTACTGCAAGTTATTATTCAGGCTGTCATGGAGAGTGGGGAGGTGGGGGGGGGGGTGATGCTGGGGGTTGATAGCAGACCAGCAGGGTGCTGTGGGAACACAAATCACCCTTCAATCCCCCTTCCGCCATCCACCCTCCTCGGGACCTGCCAGGCTAGGTTACGGGTGCCAACCGTTGCCCCCCTCTTTGCCGACATGCCGCACAAAGCCCCCGAGACACAATGTAAGTGCGATGCAAATTTGCCATGGGTAAAGCTGTGTGAGGATTTCAAGTTAATGTAAGCGACAAAGAGCTTGTTTATTACTATGAATTTATTGCTCCCCTTCGACTGTGTTCGTGCTCATTATGTTTTTACATTGTGCGCTTTCTATCATCCAGCATATCATACACAGGTTGTTCCTGGATCAACCGAGTTAAAATATTATATAAAATATCCCCTGATGGTGATACTGGCCACTATTCCTGAGATCCTGTGCAAAGTGAGAGTGGGAAATGGTGCCGGGGAGTCGCTGGCTACCTGAGTGGAAGTGAATGCTCACCTCCTGGGCAGTGGTGTGCTAAGGAGTTGGAGGTGTCTTGCCCCGGGTGCCAGGCAGAAACGGGGTGCCAGGGCTGTATAGAAGTTATTTCTTGTTGGGATATAAAATAGTTTATTGCGGGAATTATAAAAAGTTTGCACACCATTACATGTTTGCTTTTTGCTCCTGACTCTAATTCTAATGCTCTGTTAAACTGGCTTTTTTTTCATGGGTACTTTACTTTGAAAACTAGACTAATAAATTATTTTCCTTTTTTTCTGAAATAAATTACATTAATACAGTAGAAAATACTAAGGTCATTTTCACTAGCAGCATTTTTTTCTTTTTTATAAAATAAAATTGAGGCAGTCATCCCTGGATTTACGCGTTTTCGCTACAACTTGATTTAATGCTGTTACTCATTTTGTGCAGCAATCTGCTCAACACAACGGACTCCAGCCAAAAAAGTAAAAAAAAAATTAAAAAACAAAAAATTCCAAAATCACAGTTTCTTCCACATGTGCAAAAATGTGTCAAAAAACATAAATTACCCTCAAATACCCTGTGTGTGTGTGTGTGTGTGTGTGTGTGTGTGTGTGTGTAAAACAGAATGAGTAAAATGTTCTATCGCTTTCATAACTCTGCTGCTGAGTGGTTATGTTATGCTTCTCCTACACAGTTAATAATGTTCTGAATTATTTAATAAAAGTCAACTTATTCTGCATTCTTCCACCGCCGAGTGTCTCTCTTTAAAACTTTCCAACTACCAGTTTCCCTCAAGGGCACCCGATACCCGCAATAAACTCGGTTTTGTTTGCTATAAACGTGAGTAGACTGCAAGATGATCCCCATGTGTGGGTGTGTGTGCGCGCCATGATCCCTGTGTGCTGCGCTGCGCTACAAGGTGTTTTACACTGTTTTACTGATGTTTGGTGAAGTTGGTTTGGGGGTTTTTCCAACAGGCTGGGGAGCATTATTACTTTTCCTGTAAGAAATAATGGAAATAGCTCTCGAATTATGCGTTTTTGATTCACGCTGCCTTTTTAGGAACCAGTTCGACATGTAAATCCAGGGATGACTGTAATATATTATAAGAAACTGAAGAAAAGAAAATTAGCTTAAATGGTTCACTGATGAAATTTCTTTTTTCATGGTATGTACAGTTATTACTATAATTATGCCGCAGTGTTTTCCTGGGGGGTGTAACCCACCTTAGACCTTCCACTGCCTTCTATAGGTACCACAAAACAGCCCTGGCCAAGAGCGATGAACCAGTGACCTTTGACCTGTGGAAAGAGAGAACTCATCTCTACAATGCATAGACGTAAAAGATAACAGAAAAACCAAGAGAAGGTGACTAAGGTGGGACAATATAAAATCAAGGCCACTTGTAAATTATTAGAATCATCACTTACACCATTAAACCATGAATTTAATTTGGGGCCTTTCATGTTATTCAGGGACCTGAAGCCATCTTTCTGCTTCTGCTTCTCAAAATCTGACTACCCTGTTCTTCTTGCTGGGCGTAAATGGGGTCACTTCTATGCCTTATGATGAGATCTTGGTTTAGGGACAAGGAGGGACAGGAGAGGAGGCCTTGTAGGGTACTGAGATGTCTGCTATGAATGGAATGTATGCTGGGGGGTGCTAATGTAACTTACAGCCATACTGTACTTATTTTAGCTGCCTGGCGTCTTCCAGTGCAACGTTCCCGTATTTAAAAATTATACAGTGGGCTGCAGTGCTTTAAGGCCTCCCCCAGGATTTGTTTTGAGGAATGTTCCTAGGAACAGCTATTTTGTCATAACACTGAAGGAATTCCAGGCCTCTCTTGCCTCAGCGGAAGTCAGTTTTGACAACTCCACAATAAGAAAGCCACTATAATGGGATACGTAGCAGGGTTTCAGGGCAGGAGCATTAAAGCTTGCCTTTTACACCAAAAAGCATCTAGATATCTCTCAAAAGTTCTGGATGATGTTCTGTAGATTGATGAATTAAAGGTAGAAATTTTTGGTTGACACAAGACTTCTTAAGCCTGGCAAAAACAGAATACGTCATTTTTCTATGATGGCCTGGGGACATTTTGCTCCTACATGACCTGCATGTTTTGCTATTACTGAAGGAACCATGTTCTCCTTTGTGTCAGAAAATTCTGTAGGAGAACATCAGGCCATCAATCCATGTGCTGAAACTGAGAAGACAATCCACGCAGCAAAAGAATATCAGAATGAATGCAAGAAACAAAATGAAAGTTATGGAATGTTCTGACCTGAAACCGACTGATATTGTAGAACAAAAAGAGCCATTTGTGTTTGGAAACTTCCAAATTTTGCTAAGCAGTTTTGAATGGATGAGTGGGTGACGGTGATGTGAAACCATGGTCAACATGTACGGGAGGCATTTAGACGCAGTCCTTACAGCTAAAGGTGACACAGCCAGTTCCTGACTGCTGGAACAATTTTTCATACCTATGTTTATTTTCCAAGAAAATGGCATAAAAACAGGACTTTTGTCACTTTTCTCTCTCAGCCTCCATCATTGTATTGCTGGAAGTGACAAAAAGAGCTGATGAAATGGAGAGTAAAAAAACTGCAATAACAGAGAAATGTTTAATGTGAATATTCTTTCAAAGTACAATAGAAATTCATTCCAAAATATGAAAAATTGAAAAGAAAATGCAATTACTGTATAAGTGAATTGCCTGTCAATAAGAACACTGTCCTTTCACCAGTACTGGGGGAAATTTTACTGAAGAACGTCCTTTTGTAGTTTATAGCTTCTAGTGACCTTCATGAAGTAAATAATGAAAAGTGTCCTTGTCTGATGTCATTTTACCTGTTAGTTTTCTCTAGGACGAAAAGGGGAACAGAGGACGCACGTACTGAGTACTTTCGCAGAGCCCGGTCGCTGTAGACACGGATGTGGCCGCACACGCCGATGAAGGGAAATATACGTTTCAGTGGTGGGCAGCTCAGATGTAACAGAACTTGTTTTGTTGCTTTGCTGCACTTATATCTAACACAACTCGCAGTATTATAGCAATATTTACAACAGTAGTCAGGAGCGAAGCTTGAACCACCAACTGAGGTCAGAAGGCCATGACCTTAAGTGCTACACACCCACTCCCAACCCAACCTATATGAGTCAGCTAAGCAGAGGTTAATTTCACAGTTAAAACTATTTTATTTTGTTACGTCCTCCGGAAGTGTTCTCTTAAAGTGCCCGGAGAGTTTCTGCTGCAAATCAAGTTGTGGAGACCGTTTCCGTAATCGCTACCTAGGTGTCATATTTCTGTAACAGGATTCCAGAAAGTCAGAGCTACTTTCACAGGCTTCATATTTCATTGTTGTCCAGGAACAGTGCAGTTCTACAGGTCAGTGGAATAACACTCATTACGAACTGATACAGTCCATCAGCCAAGTGTGGCTGTCATGTAATTAGAAATAATAATTATTATTTTAAGAGCAAATCTGAAGGAGCCTCGTTCCTGGAAATGCTGAAGAATCGGAACTGGGTGTTTCCTGGCCCAGACTGAGTGTCTGTCTATTTTAGCACCTCATCAACCTGGATTTATGTATGGGAGGTGTTATCTGAGTCGCGGCGTGTGTTTCATCGGCGAGAATGCGTGGCTCATTATACACATCTGGATTATACCAGAGTGAGCCCATCGGAGCAGAAATCCTTCTCCACCGTGGTGGTTTACTGGCGTTGACCCCTCTCATCCCACTGCTGTGATTTAGAGACCAACCTCATCCGTCTGCCAAGCTTAATCTTTGAACTTCAAAGGCCAAAGGAACACCTAACCGACTGTACTGGGCTTTAACTCCATGCTAGGCTGACATTCCAGAGTATGAGATGAAAGCGTCTGTGATGCTAGCCACGGTGACTCATTAATATGGAACTTCTTGTAGATTTCTGTAGCATGACTCAACTTGAGACAAGTTAATTGTCATGATCCATCTTTTTGCCTCCCAAGTAGAAGGAGGAAAGATGTAAAGGATCTGACGACTCACTTGCCCCTGAAAGTCGGACCAGAGGAAGAGCCACAAATTTGCCACAGTAGTCCCTGTGTCCGTGGCCATTGCCTTTAATGAAACTAAGAATTTGTTTATAAAAACCTTCTCGTGGCACCACTGCCGTTGTTGTGGTTAAGTACCATCGAGTTGATGTTGTCTCGTGGCGACTCAGCGGAGGGTCGCCCTGAGTTGCGTTCAGTCTTCAGCCAGATGTCTGATGTGGTGTTCTACCTCTTCTGCTTTGACATTCAGCCTTGCCAAGCATGACGTCCTTCTCCAATGACCTTTCTCTCTGCATGATGTGCACGAAGCATGAAAGTAGAAGCATTCGAGGTTTCAGGAAGAGCTTAGGTTTGATCTCCTCCAATAACCACCGCTGCTCCAGCCCTCTTTTACTGCAAGAGCATAAAATGTTTGAAAGAGCAGTGTATCCCTCAAGGGTTCCTTTTAAAGCTCTTGGTGACTTTGAAGGTTTGGCAGCTTTCATAGCAGCCTTAAAGTCACTTCATTTGGGATGGTTTCAAGAAATATTAATGATTTCAAAGGTGTTGGTGTGACTGAGGGCTCTAAGACCACAGCTCAGGTGTTTTCCAGGTCATGGTGTCAGTTGCCCACTACAGCCTGGCAGCCCGGATCCAGACGTCCAGGGACCAGTGCTTTGCTCGGTAGAGCATGTGTCTCTGTCTACAGGCGGTAGGCATTCTTTTAAAAGATCTTTAGTAAGTTTATTTGACCTTTAAAAGAATTGAGGAAGAATGCTTGGGTTGTTTAAAGATAAACAACTCATAGATTCCGTGTGACGTCCATGGAGTCCATGCCTTGTGTAATGAGATTCTTGGAGACAGCAGGAGTCACAATAAGCATGATGTTGGTAGAAAATACAGGTCCACGATAACAGCGGACCGAATGTATCCGCAGTGCGGAACGTTTCTGTGAATTCCTACAGCTGGAAGTCTGCAGACACAACGCCTTAACCGACTCGCAATTAATTCCAAAGTAAGTAGGAAGCAAATATTTGTTTTCAAATGTTAAAACATATTCGTGCATTGATACTCGAAGAGGCTGTGACAATTACGAGAGTTTCATGAAGATGAATCAGACGTGTGTGTGTGCACTAGCATGTTTGTTGTGTTTACACAAGGCATGCCCCCACACCTTCTCCTTCTGGGAAAAGAGTCCCTCTTGCAAAGGAGGACTTTGTGTTTAGACAGCTGACTTGGCTGTCTCGGTGGATATTACACATATCTCAGACCGCTGAAAAGAAATTAATTGTGATCTTATCTCAAGCACAGCAGGCAAATAAAAGTCAAATTCCATCTCCCTTCTACAAATGAATAGCAGCTCTCCCTCTCGACAAGTAAATAGGTGCATTGCGACAGGAACGCTCCCCTCTGGCCGATTAATCACCCACCAATGTAAACTCGGGCCGACCTGTCACTTGCGTGGATGTCTAAGCTTCATGCCTCGGTGCGTATTTGGGACTGGGGCGCGAACCCATGTCACACAGAGAAGCATCTGTCCCGCTCTGTGCTTGGGGTCACGAGCGGCCCTGGAATGCTCTTCCCAGGCACGGTGAGCACCTATGCCGTGCCAGCTGCCGGTGGTCGGTGCGAAGACCCATCCGCCACACATGTTGCTGCACGCTTGAGCCTCGCTCACGCCTTCTGACTGAAACAGGTGCAGAACGGGGAATTCTTTCTGATTTCTTACTTCTGATCTCGACGACTGAAATTCACTTTTGCTTATCCATCTTATGAATGCACAAAAGGTTTTCTGGGGGGGCAACTGAAGAAAAAACCCGCATATAAACAATACGATTCTGTCCCGCGGAAGAACAGGCAGGTTCTGCCGACAGGCCTACAGCTGCGTGAATCGGCCCTCGAGTCTAACTGGGGATTTTTGGAAACCTGTGATATTTTATACCTATAAGGTTACTGGTATATTCAAAACTGGAAGAATGAGAAACAAACGGCTTGTAAATAGATACTGAGAGAGTAGGTTGTTAAACAGATCAGATCATTTTTCTGAGATAAGCTTTGGTCACTGATACGTCCTTTTTTAACAGGTCTATTTGTAGATATATTCACAGGAGATGCAGAAGTAAAGCAGCATAAATGGGCTAACATGGAAAATCACTTCAATAAAACAATGAAGTTCTTCTCAGAAACGGATGAACCGAGACTAGTCAGTGCTTTGGAAATCAATATCGAAGTTTGAATCCTCTGAACTTTTTGGGTTCGATCCATGTATGTATGAGTTCATCCTCCATGATTCTTTGTTTGGGTTGAACTCATGGCCATTCAGACAAATAACACTTCAAAATGGTTTATTTATATTTATTTAGTGGAAGGATCCAGGTGAAGGAGGGGCTCTCTCTAGATTTATGGTAATCCTGTAAAATAATTACTTTCATTGCACGCACACTGTCTTGATAATAATAGACATGCTGTGCACATTAAATAAAACAGTACGGTATATTTAATAAATCATCCCATTCTCAAAGGATATATGATGACAGGTTTATAGCGCATGCTTTTTCAACCTCTGTCCCACATTTCAGCAAAGAATTTATGGCCATTCCACAAGGACTGTTTTGTTTTTTTTAAAATCAGCTGTTTTGTAAACCTTGCCTGTAATTTACTGGGTCAAACTCCAAAAATGTGAGCTCTCCACCAAAAAAAAAAAAAAAAAAAAAACGTCAGAAGAACAGGTCATTGACGAATACTTTTGATAAACATGGGGAAACTTATCATTCCTAGATATATAAATTGGTGGGTTTTATTTTGGCGAAGCAGCACAGTGAGAAGAGGAAATTCTCCCCATAAAACTAACAATGACATTAGATCGCCTCTGGTAAGTCACAGTGTGCATTTTGGCTCATGAACCTGTTCTGGACTCCACCCAGGACAATGATCAGTAGCCCTTGATCTCCAGCTGGGTGCCCATCAGAACACTTCACTGGGAACTATTCCGTCTTTCTCACTGCCTCTTTTCATGCCTCTTAAATGTATGGCCCTTTTAGGACAGCACAAGCAAGGATGTTTTGTGACATGTGATGTCTGGCACTGATACATTTTTTTAACCAAATTCTGCTGCTGTACTAGAATGATTCATATACTGACCCATAGGCTGAGGCCTGCGTCTATACAGTAGGTTTTTCTCATGCCAGCCATCTCGCCAGGTCCGTCAGGTGGAATAAGTTACATGCTGGTATTTGCACACAAGTCTGCAAAATGTCTCCGTTACCTGTGGAGTTCGAATACAAATAGGATTTTGGCAGGAAAACGTTAGATTCATCTATTCTTATAACAGAATTTTGTTATGTGTGATACATCAATACACTGTTTGTTGGGCTGTTTCATATGTGGACTGCAAATCTTACTTTAATGTACATTTCCTGAGATGCACAACAGGTCTCGATATGTCTTATTTCTGCTAACAATATTTGTAAAAGCCATAATATTTGTACTTCTTCCAATAATATTTATATTTCTTACTTAGAAATGTATGCACGTAAACTGCAGTTTGAAAACAATCCAGTAGTGTCCTATATCATGTTTTGGGAAGTAGCATAACCTGATATAAAAAAATTTTTGGAATAGGATAGCATGTGAAACTGAAATAATTTTTCTAGAAATTGCCCAACACAGCCCTGATGTTCCATGAGACTCTTCCTAGTCTCCATACCTTGACTTGAATCACATTTAAATTTGGTAACACAAGGTACATCAAGTTACATATTTTACGTATTATTTTCCTGTGTAAACTAATACAGAATCTATTATGTATACATTATATGTCATTTTGTTCGTATGTTTTGCGGGCACCAATAACGGTGCTAAACGAGCAGCTCTATTCATTCGTACCTGAACGCAGCTCGACTCAATAGTGACACCTGGTGGCCGTCGCCATGTCGGCTGTTTCCAAATCCGCTCTTGACCCTCGAACAGGAGCACAAAGTGCCATCAAAAATACACACAAACCGACCAAGGGAGGATATGGAAGTGGTTTACCATCTTCTTTTCATATCCTTGAACTGTCAAGAAGTCCGCAGAAACGTGGGGAGAATGTGCAAACTCCGAACAGACACCCACACCGTCTCAACCCACATCCCAACACACAGCAGTTTCCCCCGTGTCACCGTGGTAACCGCATCCCCAGCCCCTATCGCTGACATCCATCACATCCTACAGGATCCTGCTTAGCTCCATTCAATAGAGAGAGGTTCCTGCAAACTAGACTGCAGCTGCTGTATTTCAGGCCTGAATGTTCCTTTCGGTGTGAGAAGTGAGCATGTCATTAATCCACCTGCTCTTTCTTCTCCAGTATTACTGAAAACAACCATACACCTGCTATCCACTATAAATAAGCCCTTAAAGCTCAAATAATTCCGCCACACTTGCTGAATCTTTTTCCACCAAAAGTTACACTATCCACCGGCAAATTCTGTGTGGCACGTCTGACAAGTCCTTGTTCCACCTCCACCTCCACACTTGCTCTGCTCTTTCTTTCCGCTCTGAACTGGGTTCTGCAGCTCCTGACAAAACGGTAAAGCATCTAACCCCCACCTGCTCAGAAGATCACTCCTAGTCTATGTTTATATGTGTGCGGTATCCCATCCAGGGGCAGTTTCCCCTGAGGATTAAGTGGGTAACGAAAAAGGATGGATGGACGGATGGACGGATCGCTATTACAGATCTATTGTTATTTTATTACTGTATCCATCAACGCCAATTTATCGGAAAAGGAAGCAGTTTCGTTGAAAAGTGCCATTAATGGCAGCACTATTCCGTACTCATTACCTGTTAGCAAAAAACGTTTGGGGAATAAGTACAAATATTTTTGTTATTATTATTTTTATTACTAAATGAACAGAACGAAAAAATACAAGAAAAATAGGTAAAAATGCTTCCCGCACTTGAACGGAGCGGTGCTTCGGTCCAATCGCGAGCGACCTCACGTTTCGTGTCCAATCGGGAAGGGCTCCTCCTCTGGGTTTAAAGGTCAGAGGTCGCAACTGAAATCACTTCCAGTTCCGTTGGTTGGCGCGGCGTGCGACTTTCGGCTTTTGTTTTACAAAAAGAATTGTGCATTAGATAGTTTGCAGGTGTTCGAAATGGTGAGTTAAGCGATATAATTTGAATGTGTCGTATTACTGTGTAATATTTTGGATTTGAACGTGAAGCAGATAAACGTGTTTGTTGCCGAAATGCGCTCATTCATTCGTTTTAAGGCCCGTTGGCTCCTTCAGCTGGGACTTGAAATGCCGCTTTCTTTCTATAATATTTATTTCTGAGTGAGCAAGGTGTTTATTTACTTTGTAGGAAAGTATAAAGTTTTACTAGTGCGGAGTATTGAGTGGGTTTTAATTTATGCGTCAGTTATGGAAAGGTAATATTTGCAGTATTGATAATTAAATATGACAATATAGTAGTTGCAGTTGTGTTTTGGATAGTTGGAGGTAAATAGTAATTCATGTTAAAGAAGTTTATATTTGCCAAGTTGGCGCGCTTAAAGCCAGATGTAACTGTTAAAGTGATTGAAATGAAATTGTTGGCAGAGTTTGCCTTTGAACCCGAAGCCATTTCTCAACGGCCTGACCGGCAAACCCGTGATGGTCAAGCTGAAGTGGGGCATGGAGTACAAGGGCTACCTGGTGTCAGTGGATGGCTACATGAACATGCAGGTACGTGTCGACACCTCCGTTTCTACAGGTCTTACTGTGAGCCGCAGACTTTTATCTGAAACCTCCTGGAACCTGGTGTTTTGGAGTTCAGAATTTGCCTGGTTTTAGAGAGGTAATGTGGTGCACACTTAAATATTTCTGCAGAGATGATGGATACTCCTTAGTTGTAGCCCTAAGGCAGACATTCAGTAAAACTCCAAACATGAATAGGAATAAATTAAGCTAAATAGCTGTACAAATGCATGTAATAAATGCTCATTGCAAATAAGTTTTGGTGCCAAACTTACCTTATAGGTTTACAATTTGATGGAGTTGTGGGAAGGGGATTGTGGACCTGTGTGTGTATGGATCTGTAGGGTTTTGGAGCAGTTTTGGTTATAATAAACATGCATACATTATGCTCTTTTTTTTTTTGCGCAATCATTTGACAAGCTGATGCATGTCAGTGTTTAATGTACATGTAACCTGGAATCCCTCATCTTTGTGAGGAGTATAACATTTAATTCTGCTTAACAGCTTGCCAATACAGAGGAATACATAGATGGAGCTTTGGCTGGGCACCTTGGAGAGGTGCTTGTCAGGTAAGTTCATGAGGGTTATGCTGCTGCAGCAGTCCACATATTTGTAGGAAAGCATTTCATGCTTTTAAGGGGGGAAAAAAAAAATCAAGTGTTGTGCCAGTTGGCCTATTAACCTTATGACCAAATGGTACAAAGGTCTGTATTAATAATACTGGAGTGGTGTTTAAAGTATAAAATTGACTTAAAGTGTAATTGATCGATTTGACCACTAACTGGGTTTTGCTGCTGTTTGTCTTGTGGTTTTAGATTCCAGTGACTTACAAATCGCTTTTCCTCTACAGATGCAATAATGTGCTGTACATAAGAGGTGTGGAAGAAGAGGAAGAAGATGGTGAAATGAGGGAATAAAGGAGCCATCCTCATTTGCTTCTGTTTGGATGCCCCACTGTTGTAGTTTTTGTATAACTTTGACTTTTGATAAACGTTTGAAGCTTAACCCGGTGTCTTTTAAATGCTTTTCTTTTGTTAAACAGTTGTGCTCCTATTAGCACAGAAATAAAATTGTGCATATTGCACTTTTGTCAAATGAGTTTGTTGGATTTATTAACATGTTTTCAATGAAATTCTGAAAGCCTTTTAGAGGTTTTAAGCTTTGTACTATAAACCGCTCTCCATGTTCCTGACGACATGTATGATGGTGAATGTCCCAGCAGTAGAGGCTATATTCTGTTTTCAATGGGGAAAACTGTCTTCCCAGACCATCCCACACCCTTTCCCCCAAATATCCCCATGACACACTCAAACACCTACACAAAAGTCCACCAAGCATTTCTTCACACACTTTTCCACTGTCTTAGGTGACACTTGAAGTGGGGAAGATGACACTGATAAAACACAATGTTTAAAAAAGGGGACATGCTGGGTACTGTTAAAGTGTGTCAGAGTTTAACTTTGACAAGGTCTTTCTAGCCTAGGATTCAAAGTGTTTTAATCTAGAAAGTCACTCTTATTACACATAATCAAGGTAGAAGGAGGTTCAGCATAAGTTTGTTTGGTGTAAATAGTCAGTTTTAAGACAGCAAAACCTGTTTCATGTACAATATGGGTTACAATTTTTAGTAGCTCTGCATATAGAGCGCTGAAATTATCCACAAATATTTTGTAGGAATGTGACGTTAAAATGACACGTTGTTCTCAAACATCAGTTTTTTCACGGTCACCTTGAGCTGTTCCTCCTGCTGACACAGCACTTTGTAGTTTCTTGGCCAGGCTGTTCTCCTCAAAAGGGATCTTACAATTTCTTGGAGGTGACTGTGTGACAGTCACTTTTGGAGAAGATCAAATGGCTTAGTTTCTCCTCTGCCTAGCTTCTCCTCTCCTCCATGGTTCTGTCTCATGGAGGTGCCGCTCATGTCAACACCTGACCTCAGATATAGACTACAACGCTTCACCCCCCTACAGCACCACACATGCTCTGTATTAAGAGTCATCTTCAGCTTTTTTACTTTAAAAATAACCCACTATTGCCTGCACTTCTGTTTCCAAGGCAACAAAAGCGGCCCATCACTGCGTGGCCCCTCCACACAAACACAGCACCTGCGCTCGAAATAACTCACGTGAGGTTTATTTTATGTGAGGTTTAAACAGCACAACACTCACGTCAGGAATTTTTAACAGCCATTATTAGAACAATTCTTTTTAATGACTTCTCACTGCTGAAGGGCCGCGAAAGGAATTTATTCGTAACAATTTCAGCTCGGCTTCGAAAGGCGTCCAACAGGGCCGCACTTTCGCTACTTCACTACGAAACGACGTGAGTGGAAAATATTTTCGCTGACTATCTGCTGATTCCATAGAAGTTCATATTTAAATGATCTCTGCTCGTATTTGTTCAGATTTAATTTTGACGACTGTGCTTGAAAGCGCATGTAAGGGGGCGGCTGTCAGCGTGCCTTCGATAGCTCAGTTGGTAGAGCGGAGGACTGTAGAGGACCCTCAAAGCTGCCATCCTTAGGTCGCTGGTTCGAATCCGGCTCGAAGGACACTCCATGCCTTTTTTCCGAACAGATTTGTTTTTTCCAATTACACCTTAGGAATAATTACATCTGAAACTTAATGCGATGCTCACGATATCATTCAAAAAACATTTTTGTATAATTTATATGCGGTTCTAAAAACGCCCCTAGTGGCTGGTAGTTAAACTGCACGCTCCAGTTATTAACTGTACAGACGGCGGAACCTCGTCCGCTTCTCACGTGGCACTTTCGTCACGAGCAGAAACGTCATTTTCTGCAGTTCAGGTTCAAATCTCCCACATTGTTAGTAGATTCCAACTGAGCTTAAAAGCGTGAAAACCTCAGTTTGGGTTTTAAACGGTCAGATAACAGAAGAGCAAAGTTTTGAGTGTCGGAGGGAAAAGTTCTGTTAACGTCTCTTACCATCGCGTTGCTCGTCTTTTCATTCCAGCCTCTTCCAGTTGCAGCGATTTTCTCTCATGATTCTCCCGATCTTCTCCTCTTCACGGATGCGGATCTTTGAAGAACAGGAGGCCTAAGACTAAACGACACGGAATGAATCTGTCAGAAAATACCAGCCACGATGGCAGGTGTTTTGTGACAGTGCTATAGAACAGATGGTCACGTTTACAGATCTGGGACTGAGAATAAACACCAGCAAATAGGAGTCAGACGTTTTTATGGCCAGTAAAAATGGTAAAGCAAAACTGATTTTAGAATTTGAAGCTTCTGGTCTCAATAATAACAGTTTTTTAATACAAAATTATTCAGAACACTGTCTGACCTTGGCGAACTTGCTTTTACAGCACTGGTAAGAGTAAATTGAGGTAAACACTGTAAAAATAAAATGCTACCAAAATGCCAAGACCCGATGACATTCACCCACCGCCATATTCACCACGGTGTCTATTGCTGCCTGTAAACAGAAATGCATCATTTCAGGTGAAAAATATGAATAAAATCACAGAAAGTCATTTGTAATGATGCTGCCCTTTAACAGGATTCTGGGCCTTTAACCACTTCAGGTTTTTTACCTAAAGTACAAACTGTGTTTATAAAGTACAAATGTTTAGCAGCTCGATGGAAATGAATATCTTTGTCCCTAATGAAATATATAAACATCTCTATATGGAAAATATTTTAAAATATTAAAAATTTCTCAGTAAGTGATTCCTTAATCTCTTCAAGTTTTAGCACTTTGTTTAAAGCTTTTTTCTGCTGAGGGGTTTATTATATCTGTAATATATGGCTTTCTTGATGATAGATGTGTAGTAAGATTAGGAATATAAGTCCTACTAAAAAAACGCACCTTCATCTTATAACCTAAGATTCCAGCCGAACAAATTTTATTACCTTAAAAAAGCAGGTGGGATATAATCACAAAAACAATAGTTGCGGTGTGAAGATAATAGCACAACTGCCACTGCGGCTTCTTTGGATGGAGAGAATGATGGTACAGAAGCCAAAAACGGTGAAGACCAGACCACTGTCAACAAGATGAGCTGGGACTCAAAGACAGCTGTCCATTATGGGTGGCTTCCATGTGCTGTTTTGGGTCCAGATGAGCTCCAGATGGGCGTTGTGACCTTGGTCACGGAGAAAGGAGAGGTGCTGAACCTCAGATCCTACTTCTTCTCTGCATGTGTGCTTAAGACACTTGGCTCCAGGGTCCGGAGCGTGCAGAGCGACTGGTTCACTCCAGGCTACAGAGTTCATCACGATGCACCGGAGGATGATGATCACGGCTCTCCTGTGGTGCCACATCTGCACGAGCGAGACGCAGCGACGCAAAGGTAAGGCATGTAAAACGAGAAGCCGACTATTTATTTTAGCTGTTCATTGAGGAACTTATCTGAGGAGCCACTGCAACAATATGGAATTCAGGAGTGGCACATCCATCACTTACCCCTTAGGACAGCATTGAATTTTCCATGTCGCTTCAGCTCTCAACATCTTTTCTCACTCCATCCCCCGAGTTGCTGATTTAGCTGCTTGCGCTGGTGAAAAATGTTCAGCTTTGCCTGTCTTACAAGCATTGTGCAATGCACTTCTTCAGACACTTTGAAGATTAAATCCATGCTTTATTCTTGATGAGCTTTAGAAGTGTATTGAAGATTAACACAAGCCCCTGACGCCAGTGGCAAGGTGTGGATGTTAGTGGCACGATGAAGAACATCTTCCTCAGGCTCCTCGCTTCACAGCTCGCTGATGGGTGGACAAGAAAATCACATGTTTTGACTGCAGTTCCTTGGCGGAACAAACACCCTAATTAAATTCAACAACGTGTCTATTACAGCCCTAAACCTGACGTGGGAATTTTTTCCTTTCTCGTTTAAGTCCATCAATCTTGTAATATAAAAACATAAATTTGCCGAGCTGAATGGGTGCTTCGTGCGATGAATATAAAAGAAGGTAGTTTAAAAACATGGAGATTCCTTTGACCGACAAGCCGGCAAATCCTGAAGGTAGAGGAGTAGTGGCTGTAAGACATGGAGGACAAAATACAGAGAAGGCTGTTTAGCTCTCCCTTCCAACAAATAAAGCTGTAGAGCACAGTTGACCCGTTTTGCAAACACTACAAAGTTGGTTTCTACGACCTCGATGTGGTTGAACCGATTAGTGTGTTTTCTCGTGTGTCGAGATCGTGGGAAAATTTGCGCTTGTGTCTCGGTCTCGTCCTGCAGGCCTGGACATCTCCTTTGCCTCCAGCCCAGTTCTCAGGAGTCACTGGTTCACCCTCTAGACGACCACTCTTGGACTGCATGTCCACCTGCTGCGAAAGTGAGGCTGTCCAGAAAAAACTCACAGTAAAAATTTTCTAGTCCACAGAGTTGGATGAAAGCTAAGGATCCCTCATAATGTTGTACCTTATTATTTTGGAAATTCATTATCTTCTCACAGCGTTAGTAGTAATAGTAATAGCACAGCGATATCTATCCATCCATCCATCCATCTTTCCATCCATCATCCATCCGTTTTCATTAACTGTCTGCCTGAAGAGAGTCATGGTGGTCCCGAGCCTATCCAGAAGCAACAGGTGCTTCGTAACATATTAACATTTTAATTTTAATGTTTATTCCTTTAGACACTGTTATTTTTAAAGCAAGTTAGTGCTTTGCAGACCCCCTGAACCTCCCAAGGGGTCCGTGGATCCCAGGTCACAAACTCCCACTAAAAAAAAAATCACCAGAGGGTATGAACCTTGCGTGAAATAAACAGACATTCTCTGGGAGCTCTAGGTTTTTGTGTATTTCTGCTTCTGCTGTGTATTGTCCCTAATTTAAAAGAATGTTGCCGCGGCAATAAAGCCGTCATTATGTGACTGCGCACGCCATTTCGGCTGCGACGCCGCGGCTCGCAACCTTTGTGCCGAGCTCATTCTGAACCCCCCCCCCCTCGCGCTGCTTCTGCTGAAATTTGGAATTTTAAATGAGTGTCACTAAACTCTGCTGTCACTTGCAGTGAAGTGCTGAATGCTCGACTTTTCTTGGTGTTGTTTGGTTGCTCAGTTTTCCCTTTCTGCTTTTCTGCATTAGTGGGAGTTGGACACCGTGTGCCGCTCCTTTCTGCTTCGCTTACCCATCGTGCACAGCATCATTCTGAAAGGAACGAAGGATTTAAATATTACAAATACAAAGTGATCAAGTAAACTAACTGCTTTCCAGCTCTGTACCCGTCACCCCTGAGAGCAAGACAAGGTGTGACACCGGGGGCCACCTTCACTTTACAGAACTCCATACAGGACGTCAACCTTCTCTTTGAGGTGAGTTTGTCTAAAGCATCATTATATATGAAATGATATAAAATGCAATTATAATGTGATAAAATGACAGACGTGTTGAAATATATAACCAGGACGACACTTATTTGTACAGCAAAGACTAAACGCGGCAGAGAATGTGTGAATTTGCTTTAATCCAAATTTAGCTGATCCCATAAATAGAGGACTTTCTCTCCTTGAGAGGAAAGACAGCGCTGGGTTATGACTGGATTATTCGCAAACACACAAGACCAAATCAGATATGCTGTTTTAAGGAGATAACCTTACTTAGAATGTCTTTCAAAGGAGCCAGTTGCTGTTCAGTTTTGCTATATTTACAGGAGAACAGGAATGTAAAACCTATTGAAGTTTAAAAACACGTGCGGCCCGGCGCGCCGATGCAGCCGAGCCCCAAACACCAGACGTCGGCTGTACCGAGGACTAAACCCACCCCGCAACTGGCGAGTGAGCTGAGTGTAAAACCAGTATTGACTCTCCTCCAATCCTACATCTTGTCCTCACAGATCCTGCTGACAGGGCTGTGGGTTGAGGATGATCGTGGGCCCTTCTGCGTGCAGGACGAGGAGCTGGCCTCCATGCGGTTGGCCCGCAGGCTGAAGGCATTCACCCGAGCCATCTTGCCCCGGAACCTCACCGACATCCGCCGCCTGAACTCGAAACTGTCCCGTCGACAGAGACACTTGGGGCACGTGGACTTTGAGCGCATTGTGCTGACCATGGTCTACACCGCCCACCGGGCAGCCGGAGCCCCCGACCAGCAGAAAGAGACTTGGGCCGAGACCTTTGTCAGTCTGTACACGGCCATAAAGCAAGATCTGATGGCCTTCTAAACGTTCTGTGGTTCATCTCTGTGCAGGAATTGCATGCTGGGTAATCGGCGTCTCCTTATGCAGCAGGTTATAGCCGAATTGCCACCAGTAATTATCCATGTACTGCTGGACTGGAAATCCAGCAGCAGGAGAGTGAAAATGAACAAGGGAGAAATGATGTGCTATGTTATCCAGCACAGCTGCGATGTTTGTTTTTTGAATTTGGAAGTCAAATAAACTATTGTGTCTCAAAAAAAAACAGTCGTAATGTACACATTACGTTATGTAATTCTATTCTTTTACCGAATGATTTCAATGAAACCACGTTTCTTTTAAAGAACTTTATTAATACATACAGGACGGTTAAAAACTAACAAGCCACTAAGACAAAGTCAGTCTCAGAATGGCGAAGAAATGGATTTCGGAACGGGCTGTGTGTTAGTGTGATCAATCGGGAGGTGAACTGAGGTCTGGAGTATTTCAACCTGGAACCCGGGTCAGAGTTGTCACTGACAGCTGCCTTATTTGAGACACGAAGCCCAGAAAGGGCTAAGGGATCACAGTGCCGTTCCAATTGTGATCTGTGGAGGATCTGGCATTCTCGCATCTTTTTCGGTTGCAAGAGGGCTTTGCTCTTGGGAGGTGGACTTGGTTGGAGGGCAGAATGGCAAGTAGTGCACCCATTTCACCCAGGTGGAGGTGAAGGACGAGGAAAAGCAAGAACTTAGGCCGAAGGGGAGGTCGTATACCGTCTGGCTCTCTGGAAGGTTGTCGGGGTTCTCGAGGTGAGCCTCGTTCCATGCTTCAAGCCCTCGTTCACGTTTGGAACCTGAAGACCCCAGAGGGACACAGTGGGGAAAATTGCTGAACTCTTAGATCTCTTTGTTTTGGGACTTCAACGCATACTGTTCACGAAGGCCTTCAAGATCAAGAGTATGAAGTCAAAAGGAAATCTAAGAAAGGTGGAGACTCACCTGGGATGGTGTTGTCAAGAACAAACCCAAAGAAGCCTCCCACAAACATGCTAGTGGTCAGAAGCACCTGGAGCACATGGTCCAGTTCAACCAGTCCTGCAGATGTGGAACAGAGACTCATTCAAACTCAAAGTCCTCCTGGCTTCCTTCAAAACCAAACTCTTCAAGCTTAGGCACAAAATGCACCCTAAACACAGCTCCCCTCTGGGTACTACCTGTAGCTATAGCTGATGGGTTCTTCAGTATCCAGTTGGGAATGGCCAAGCCAGTGAACATGGAAAATCCAAAAATAAAAATGTTCCGGGAGGAGTTCATGTCTGCGTACTGGTACAATGAAACGACAAGGGAGTTATTTCACGAAGCAGTCATTCGATGGTCACCTGCACTCTAATGGCCTTCCTACCTGCAGATTTGATACTCCGGCAGCAGATATGACCCCAAACATGACTAGGAACATGCCTCCTATCACAGGGGATGGGATTGTGGTGAAGATGGCGCCGATCTTCCCAAAAGCTCCCATAATCACCATGAGGATCCCACTGGCTACAATCACCATACGACTGCCCACCTGGGCACAAGATAACACCCCTCAAGCTGAGTGGAGCGTATGACTCTTCTCCAAAAGACAGTTTAGTCATATGTATTTTAACCTCAGGCTTGCGATTCTCCTCCTTTGTCACCTTGGTGATGCCCAGTGCGCCCACGTTCTCGCTGTAGGAGGTGGTCCCATTGCCTGTTCCCCAGATACCAGCCAGCAGACAGCCCACTCCCTCCATGCCCACCCCCCGGTTGATGGCATGCTTGGGAGGGGGTGTGGCTCCTGAGAGCCGGGCGCAGGCATGGTAGTCTCCCACAGACTCCACCATGGAGGACGTCACCCCCGCCAGTATCCCAAACACGCCTGCCAGGCTCACAGTCGGCACGCCCCACTGACCTGAGGTTCAGAAGAATGGGGACACGTTACGCACGTTCAGCTCCTTATCCAACCGCGACAAAATGTCAAATAATTTTGACAAATTATTCAAAGGGCTCCACATTTCGGACACATCTTTTGTGACTTTGCTCACGTTCGAGGGTCCCCGCGAAACGAGTGCTATCTGAGAGAAGCCGAATCGCGTCGGGCAAATGTTCAAAATCGGCTCGAGTGCAACGCGGCCCCTCTACCATCTGCCCCCCGGCTACAAGGAATTAAACTAAATGTATGATATTAAATAAAAAGTAGCTCCGCATAAGCACACAAATGTGTATGAATTACCTCATTTGCTGTTGGCTTATTCGGTAACTGGGGTTTAAAGTGTTCTGTATCGCGCTAAAATAAGCATTTGAGAGTGTTAGAGATAATTTGGGGGAATTAGTTGGGGTTTCTCTCATCGACCGGAACGAATCGTAAATATCGTATTGAATGATGGAAACTGCTGACACGGTATTCGAGTTTGCGGCATTCGAACAGCTTCTAGGGACCAGTTACACTCGGATACCGCGGTACAGGTGTATCCCGTATATGTGTCTGCTTTCTGTTCCTTTGACTGTCGGCCCTCTTACCCGGGTAGGGTAGCCTGAACCAGGGTGCCTGGGCTATGACGTCCCCCTTCAGGTCTGTGCGAGCTTGGTATCCATACTTCTCTGGATGGGAGGGCAGGACTTCATAAGTGGTGAGAAGGTAGCAGATGAGCCAGGACAGCGTGATGCCGAGGAGGACCTGTGGGCCGAACTCTCAGTTGTGAGCCAGATCTGAAGCAAACACCTATCAGTCCCATTCAGAGCAGCGCATGGACCCAAAATGTTCTGCCCATATCATCCCTGATCATTATAATAACCACATGTCTGGGTGTCTTGAAGAGCGACATCACTCCTGGTTGACTTACAGGCAGAATCTGGAATATGTACATCTTGGCAGAGTGGAAATTTTTCGCCTTGCTGTATGCAGGAAAGGGGATGGACGTGTCCCGCAGATACTGGGAGAAAATGATGATTAACACGGTCGTCCTGCAGGGGAGAACAAGCGACATCGGCGTTCGCCGAATTTCAAGGTACATCGGTGTGACACTGACACTTGTGAAGGTCGCAAGTCGTGGCCGGTCCACTCACATGGCGGAAACCCCCCAGTGGTTCCCAGCACTGGCGCCAGCCGAGTCAAACAGAGAGAGTCCGATCAGGGAGATGGTGGGAGCAATGGTCAGGGGTCCGATGAACCGCATGAAGAGGCCTATGAGGCCCGAGAAGCCGACCAGGATTTGGAAACAGGAGCCCACCATGATGGAGCCCTGCAGCTGTATTTCCAGCCAACAGTGACAGATGTGAGGTTAACATTTATTTTATTCCGTTTCTCTGTTCATTTTTATGATGTTAGTATTTAAAAAAAAAAATTAAAAATACTATGTGCGTGATGTCGCCCGCATCTGACCTCCCGCATTCGCCTCTGCCAGACCTCGATGAAGGCCGGTGAGGAGGTGTTCACCAGGGTGGCGTTCTGTGTCCAGGCAGGACACTTCCATTCGGACATGGACAGCATGGCCAGCGAGGGGGCCAGCAAGGTGAAGGTTCCTCCCTGGAGTATGGGCAGTCTGGTTGAGGGGGGAACAGTGATATCAGGTATTGCCATGGTAAGACTGTCTTCAAAATGCTTGGTATCTGTATGAGCAGTAAAGCCGTTAAAACAAACTATAAAAATCAGTTATGTGACAATGACATTTTTTAGTCATAGACCTTTCAGTTCAATGCAATATTATATTATTAGACCCCACTGTTATGAATAGAGGAAGGAACCAAGATGTATGGAAGATATCAGCTGGGTCCATCCGGATAAAAATATTCATGTGTCTGTTGTTTTCCATGCAACAAATTTCAAGGATGTCCCAGCTTCTCCAAGAGGCCAGATGAAACCAGCCTGGGGGAATTTCAGTTTAAGGTGAACTGAAACCATCTTTATTTAGAAGGAAAGTCCATGTTTTTTTTTTGTTAACTGAGCCAAAATTGTGCCATGTTCGGTTTACACAATGGCATCCAGGAAGGTCACGGCAGTCGACACCAAGGCGAGGACATTTTCACCCGACCAAAAAAAAGCACCCATGAACTGAACTGGTAGGCATGTGGATGATGAAATGCTCAGGTAAGAGTTTAAATACTGAAGGTGACCAGGATGGGACGGGTCTTGCATTACCCGCTGAATTTATAGGTGTATCTCACACACACACACACACACACATACACACACAGTGAAAACATGTAGGATTTAGAGGAGCGGGAGCAGAAAGATGGCTTCAGGAGGCTGGGAAAAGAGATAAAACAAAGCTGTTCATTTCGCTCCTGATCCGTACCTCATGTCTCCATTAGCCCCTGAATAACCTGAAGGTTTTCCTCAAATTAGTTGAACAGTTTAATGTTGTAAGTGGTTATTCTCTCCGTTTATTAGTAGGGAGTTTTGCCCCAGATGTTGGCCTTTACCAGGACCTACACACTGTATCAGACCACCCTTCCATCATTCGTACACTCAGAACCTAACCTTTTATATACAGAGGAAAACAAACTAAAGGCCATTTGCACAAGCTGGTCCATAGTTTGGTCGGCGGTTTTTGCCACCGGACGACACGGCTGCCTCACCTGACCCCAAAAGTGACCTGCAGGAGGGTGCAGAGGCCGGAGACGAAGAAGATGGTGCTGATGAGGTAGCCCTGAGTGAGGGGGTCGTGCTGCAGACACAGTGCCTGGGACAGGATGAGTGGGATGGCGATGAGGCCACCAAATGCAGTCAGGCAGTGCTGGGGGGTGAGAGAAGAAGCACAGAGTTTCTACAGAGCCCACAGACTGGCTGCTGCCACCCTGAGGCGCTTTCATTTTCACCAAAGAGGTAGAGAGTCCCCCCCCGACGGGACGTTGTGGGGACAGGGCTGGTTTTTTGACGCAAGTCTGTGATTGTTTTGTTGCAAGCCAGTTTCTTTTTATTGAGACTTACGTGATTTCAAACAGCTGGATAATTTAAAGGAACAATTTGGACTGAGACCAGGGTTTTCTTACTCCGGACCCCAAGGGCCCCACGGATCCATTTTCCACGTGGTCCACAGACCTCGTCACAGTATGTGTTTTTTATGAGTTAATATATGGGCATGTTTTCCAGAAGGGTCCTTGAGCTTTAATGAAATTCTTAAGAACCTCGGCTCTAGTCCAGAGGAAAGAGAGCAGCTTTGGCAGCAGGTGTGTAAGGAGACGCTGGGGAAGAAGAACCTACCTGAATGCCCAAAAGGATGCACAGGTACCAGGGTGGGATGTCCGTGACACAGTAGGCCAGCTTGTTCCTGCCGCCCCCCGCCGATACCATTTCTTCTTCCGAGCCATGAGGCAACTTGCAGAAATGCCCGGAACCATTGGTCTGCAGTGACAAAAGCAGGTTTCAAGACAAAACAAGACAAAAAAAAAAACAAACAGGCTTCTGGTGCTCACAGTTCTGAAAGAGTGGAGGTGGATCACCGCAGTAAACAGAATACTGGCTGAATTACCACAGAGGGTTAACTGGTCTGATCCTCCTCCTCTTTGTGACATTATCTAGCAGTGACCCATGGTCTTCGCAGGAGAGACAGAGCAACCATTCAGGGAGAACCAGAATGTATTTTAATGCGTACATAGCAAGAAACATTTGAGTTGTTTGCAACTGTCCTGGCATTTTAAAATGTTAATAAAAAATGACACATGTCAGTGGAACTAAAGATGGGTGACTTTTGAAACATCTAGTTTCCTGTATTTTTCCCTTTCAGATCCTTGCGGGTGTACAGCTTGGAAACTGCAGATCTTCCAGACCTCAGCCCAGGAGGAAGCGTTTCTTCATTTAAAAGACAATGTTAACCTTGTCATGTCCTGCGGCGTCTGCGTTATTAATAAATTTCCTCATTTGAAATATTAAGGACTAATATGCAAGCTTGTAAACAAAGAGAAAAAGACTGCAGGGGAAGCCTAATATTCGGCAAATCAGCGTTGACATAGTTATTGCCTAAAAACCATATTTGAAAAGCGATGCCTCACCTAGTTTTATTAAATGCCAGCGAAGGAAAAAGGTGTTAATATCATTAAAGAAGGGTTACTTTGATACTCACAGAAAAGTCGTCTACTGAGCTCTTCTTCTCTGGAGCCATGGCTACGATGTGCTCAGGTGGGTTGCTCTGGGAATGATGGAGGGAGAGTGACCAGAGAGGAGGGAGACAGAGAAAGTGAGGGAGGGTGGGAGAGAGGGAATGTGGGCTGGCTGGCTGAGCTGGGTGTCACTCTGGGACACACTGTGTGAATGGGACCCACGGGCACCTCATGTGAGCCCAATTACCCCCGACAGTGCAGATCTCTGACTGACTGCAGGAATTCTTACCCTTCTATTTAGAGCCATACAGTCTGGGAGGCAAAACATTCAAACGTGTGGAACTAAATTGCCATTCTCCTGTAGTCCTGGTCACCCCGCTGCTACACTAGTGCAAGAGTTTTTCCCTCCAGTCGCCTTCTTATTTTCCCAGTCTTATTTAGACACTCAAATAAATGCACAAAATATTGTTTTCGCTCTTTTAATTCACACCATTTACACAGCGATGCAGTGAAGTCCAGAGAAATGTTAATGGACTTTGGACTGTGACTATCAGTTATTTGTCCTGTTGGAATATGAATCACCGAAGAGCATGTTTGCCTTTGCCTTGCCCTTTGTTGAGGAAAAGAACGTGGATCTAGCACTGTAGGATTTACACAAAATTAGCATCACATGAAAGGCTGTTAAACCCCGTGAGGACTGTCATGAGTTATGCTATCAGTACTGCCCCCCGCCCCTCCACCACACACAGCTGGCCGAATCCCCAGGGCCGTGCGCCACGTGAGACCTTCTTCCCACCTCTTTAAAAGTCGGACCACTTGCTCGGTCACAGTGCAGAAGATACCACACCCAGGAGTACCATGTCACAGTGAAGGAGCCAGACAGCTGTCAAATAGCACTTTCTACAGTTAGGACAATTCAGGGAAAACCTCTAGGATGACCTCACTTGAAGGAATATGATAATTACAGCAGATTTTACCAGTATTACATATTAATATTTGATGCTCATTTCTGCTGAATCTCACAGCAGAAGAAGTAGTAGTCTGTCCAATGAATACCAGCATTTTCTTCTCTATTTTGAACATGAGACAGTCATAATACCTAATTTGCCCTATTTCTGCACTTCATTGATTTATTTTTATAGGAATACAAAGAGTCTTCTGTTGCTCAACCCTGTTTCTGATAAGTTACCAGAATTCACTCTGCTTCCCAAAACTTTTACTAATCTCTTATAGTTCATGGGGCTAGAAATGTATTTATTTCATTTACTTCAGATTTGTTTAAACATTTGAATTTTTCTAAAAATTGCGTTTGTGCTGTTTTATTACTTGATTTCATTTTTGCGGCAATTATTATGCAAAACAAAGAGCCCCAAAGCACGCATTTGGGAAATCAAAAATAATTGTTATAATTTAAAAATATGTGAAATACTCCCATCTGCTGGATGTCTGTGGCACTGCAGTTCATTCGAAAACGTTTGTCTGTGTCTATAAGGCGGACAAAAAAATAATGGTATAAAGAACGAATGTAGAATTAAAGAATTGTATGACGGGTTGTATGCAAAACTGTATAATTGTATGCAAAATAGTTTTAAATGAAAATTACCCTCACATAAATACATTTTTTATTGGAGTTACACTTTACAAGGAGTTTCCCCTAAATCCCCTACATCCAGGGTGACTTGTAGTGTAAAGTGCAGCACAGTAAACTACAGTGATTTATGTATTCATACTGAGTTAATGCAGCACACACACACACACACACACACACACACACACACACAACTGAAGTAAGTTACATCTCGTGTTATGAGAGTTGATGTTACTCTGAAGTTTCTCAGGAATGCAGAACCTGTGTGAAACATCAGTAGCACATAAGTTCTTTTTCACGCCAGTGTTTGCAAGCTGGATTATCCATCTCAGCACATTTTCACTTCCTGCAGACATGAACCAACCAACCTTCTCCATAACTATGAATTTCTATGTAAACTTCCGAGCGGCTGCCGTGGGGCAGTGTAGTCGGAACCCATCAGCACATGAGGGTAGGACCTCATGGCAGCCAGTCTCAGAACTTACTGACTGCACCGCATGAAGTTCTCTTGCTATTGTATGACCTCAGTCTGCCAGGAGATGGAGACGCAGCTCCCTGCACATTTGCAACACATGGCTGTCCTGTTAAACACCCAATTTCAAGCACATTAAAAGCCACCAAAAGTAACTCAGTAAACATTGTTGATTTAAGCTGCAGCTGAATATGAAATAACAATAAGATGCCACTGGTTAATGAAGAGACAGCAAACTCATGTTTGTTCTGTAAAAGGAAAAATACAATTGTCAACACCTGCTTGAATTTGCTACGTTTTCCCCTGCGTAGGATTTTATAGATTTCAAGCAAAGGTTTAGATATCAGTGCCACAAATCATGGAAAATAAACAAGTCCCTGATATATTTGCAAAGTTCATATCAGGCTTGGAATTAAAAATCAGATCAAAGAACATACGGCTTTATGACTTTATGCTGGCGGAGTTTTAATGAACGAGCAACCGTGCCAGCGGGTTCACACAGAGTTCACACACGTGTGGAAGCAACGTCTTCGTTCCTGTCGCCCCTCACATTTATTTATTTAAGCCCAGGTCTGCTTTACAATGGACAGTAATAAAATTAATTGTTCAATTACTGACTGAACCTCATAAACACAAATTTCCCACAGTGATGAAAAGGAGACAGTACGACAGTTGACTTCATTGAAGCATTTCAACAAACTTCACCAGTTTGTACTTCTCCCAGTGAATTTACTGAAAAAACTAACAACACTAGGCCATTTATTAAAACAGAATATTAACAATAGAACTAATTGGAGTGATGCACAAATATAATGGGGCTACGTGAGGCTCGCTGCAGCCTATAGGGACACGTCCACCTTTTACACACTTGCTGCACATATAAAAAACACAGAAGCAGGTCCGTCTCATCTTTCGCATCTTAAGTCAGTCGGATTTGTAGTCTTGTGAGTTCAAATTTTAACTTAACAAGTGCTGTAAAGTGACTAGATAAAACCGAATAAAATAAAATGCTGCAACAAAACAGGTGTGGACATATCTGAGATGAGGATAGAGGAGCGAATGCAATTGTGAAAACAAGAAGCGGTGGCATTCCTCAGCACTCCACTGGACTGAGAGGCTTGTCGTCTCGGAGGACGACTTGTTTATGGACACTTGGTTATACAGTAAACCATTGTTTCCTCACTTACTGGCCATGCGTAGGAGGCCCAGTGCTATCTGTGGCGGAGAAGCTGGAAGAGGAGTGTCTGGCCACCGGATGAGGGAGAGAGAGAGAGGGAGAGCGAAAGAGAGAAGAAGAGCTTGAGAGGTACGAGCACAAAAAGCCTGGGGAGAGGGAAGACCAGAAAGAGGCTGAAGAAAAACAAAACAAAAAGAATACAGAGGCGAGGAGAAACATCAGGAAATCCGTGACTTTTGCAGGGGAACTGAGTGAGCAGCGAATTTCCCTCCACAAACTTTCCGAAAAGGTCGAGGAGCCGAGCGGCTCTCAGAAAGCCGACATGAAGCAAAAGGATGACGCAGACGTGGTGCAGGACGGGAAGGATTCGAGAACCTTCAGGCAGTGTGGTGGCGGTTCGGTCGAGTCCCACGACAAACTCCTGTCTCACTCCATCGAGAAGATCCTGCGGAAGTCCTGCAGAAGAGGGGAGCGCATTGACAAAACAGGTGACCCTCTAGGCCTCTCCACACATTCAGGTATCGCTGCATGTGTCGAGATGCATTGAACAATGTTCCTTTTCTGTGAATCTAACCTAATGTGCACTGAAAAAACAGTAATTCCCAAATCTGCGTACTATGGACACACATGCAGTACCGGTCAAAAGTTTGAGCACTCCCAGGCTGCCTACACGGTACCCGTATGCGACAAACTGGACAGAAGAGTCAAAACAGAGCAAATCACAAGTATCCTGAAAACCTGTGATCTGCGTCAGAAGATCTGGGTTGATTTTTAGTGAGGTTTACTGCCGGAGCCTGTTACCCAAACTTTTGACTGGCGCTGCACCACCGTGTGAAAGTAAACCTGTGAGAAAGTCACGGCATCTGAAGGCATCCAAAGTTCTTCCACAAACCTTATTGTTTTAATAAACTCACGGTGTTAATTATTCCTTACGAGGAGACATTAGGTTCACGTTTTAAAGCTATTCACAGAGTTCCCTCAGAGTCTCACCTAAGGATTTTGTATTCCGTCTCCTCGCCAAACGGTCTGGCAACTTCTCAGCAATTTTTATCAGCCTTCGGGACAAAATTCTAATTGCAAAAGGCAGCTACTCGGCCAAAAGGCAACTATAGCAGTCATAGAATAATGTTTAATAGTTACTTACATTTATTCACTTAGCTGCACTTCTGACACTTTTCTCCAAAGAATCTTTTACAGTGATCTACCCACTTACAGGGGAGGGAAGTTTTTCCCGGAGCAGAGTAAACATGGTGCTCAGGGGTATAACCAACAGCAGGAAAAACAGAGTCACTTGGGTCCAAAGGCAGCAGCAGTATTCACTACACCATCTGTTGCCCCTATTTACGTTTATATATAAGCTTGATCCCCCCCCCATCCCAAGAATGATACTACTGCACCGGTGCCCTGTTCCTCCTCAGAAGGGCTGACCCAGGCAACCCGAGGACCCTGCATGGAGCCCTCCTCACCTCGGCGTACTGCCCCGGGATGTGACCTCTCTTCAGGGCTCTCTGCCGGAGGGGAACCAGAGCACCGGGGGGCGGATGAGCAGGTGGCCCAAACGGAAAACGTGAGCAGTCTTGGCCCAGGTGAGCTTCAGCTTTTTTAACTATTTGTATAAACATATCAGCCAGGGGGCCACAGCAGTGAAACTGCTGTTGATTTCGTGATCTAAAGATCATCACACAGCATTTTACCATGACTGGTGTTCAGCATGTTTCAAATGACCAAACTGAAGACAAAGTAGAGAAACGCCCTGAACAATAGGTGACGTCTGTAAGGCCGCATGCAAGACGTGATCGTCTCTCCGCTGCACTGCGTTTGTGCGTGTCTGTATGTGTGTGTGTGTGTGTGTGTGTGTGTGTGTGTGTGTGTGTGTGTGTGTGTGTGTGTGTGTGTGTGTGTCTGCACAGCTGAGAAGAAACTCAAGCGCAGGGCGAGGACCACCTTCACAGCTGGCCAGCTAGAAGAGCTGGAGAAGGTCTTCAGGAACACACACTATCCGGACATTCATATTCGGGACCAGTTAGCCGCAAAGACAAAGCTCTCTGAGGGCCGAGTGCAGGTACAAAGCTGGCAACATCGATACAACTTCACTTTTACGTCATCAGCGAACAGTGTCACACAAATGGACTTATAGGTATAATGTGCATATATTTATATTTACATATAAATAAGTAAACATGACCTTGTCCATCTGATACAAAACTATTAAAACCAGTTCAAACATTTTCCGTTTGGACACATTTTGATGTGTGACGCCAAACGGCATTAACAGGACTGGAAGGGTTGAATACGTGTTGCATCACTTCATCTTCCCCATGTTAAGTGAAAATGTCTTGTAAGAAAGTGAAAAAAGTCTTAAGAATTCCTTGGTGGTCTGTTATTTAGGTGTTTAGGATTGTTTTGGTGATGTTTGGGGAAACTAGGAAAGGGCTGGGAACACATTATTGGATTTCCCTTTGAAAATAATAAAACATAGACTCCTGCTATTTGGAAATTTGCTGTAAGAAGTTATAAGTGAAAATGAATAAACTGAGAAGTTTCACAGTGGCGTAGTTTTCACTCTGCCGTTAGGATTAGACCGACAAAATACGCTGATTCGGCTTCCGTCTCCAGCTTGTCCTGATTCTCACGTTGTCGTGTCCAGATCTGGTTCCAGAACAGAAGAGCAAAATGGCGGCGATACGAGATGATGGGCAACGCGAGTGAGAAAGACCCGGCTCCTGCACCCAGACCTTACCTTTCTCTTCGCCAGGTCAGCTGCTGTCCGTGTGCCTTTCTCACTTTTATTGGGTATAATAAAGGTCTTGTCAGCCCTGATGGGGTATCTACTCTGAGACACTTGAGTGATTAGATAATTTAGTCTAACCTCCTTTCCCCCGGATGTACAGGAGCGCAGGATTTGCCTTCCTTGTTCCATGGTTGGATCCATGCTTCCTTGGTCCTGCCCTTTGGCAGGCAGTGCCAGCCTACCCGGATTATCACCTGCCCTGCCTATTGGCTGCTTCTCCCACTGCTCACCTGAGCTCCGCCTCCTTTCTGCATCATTCCTGCTGCCCACAGTCCCTGCACACACACGGATCCAGCACCAGTGGCCCACCCATGGATACGGTCAGAACTCACGGGGGAGTCACTTCTGTTCAGTGTGAAAAGTGAATCGTTGACCCTTTAGACACCCTGTTTGCCCCCCCATATGACACTAAAACATGCGACAGGGTCACGTTTGAATGCCGTCGCTTCCTGGTAACCATAAAACGGTCAACTGTTGACCATCTGCGCAAATGAACCTCGGGATTTACTTCCGATTGCGACAATTCTTCTCGATCAGGTTTGCTGTCCGCCTGCAAAAGTTAAGGCGCAAGTTCACCATAAAAAAGAAAGGCTGAATATAGAAAGGCTGTTTACGCTGCTCCACTCCAGATTCGTGCATTTTCCCCTCTATCGAGTTGAGTTTTTCTCTATTTATCCCTTTGTGAGCGAGCGATGTAATACGAATGAAAGAACGCATGTGGGAAACACTAAAAGAAAAAAAAAAAAACGCCGAGGAGCAAAGAGAGGGAAGCCAGGGACCCCCAGCAGGTTCGGCTTTTCGTCAGGACGCAGTAACGGGGCAATAGATGTATTGAGGTTTATATGTTTTACTGCCGGTGTCACTTGTTGTCAAGTGTTTTCACTGGTTATGGTGGCTGTAAATGCAATTTTACATCAAGCTTTCTAATTATCGCTGTGTTGGTTTATGGGCCTGTACACACGTGGTGCCACCTTATCTTAATTCGGCTGGGTCGCTGTCAGGGCACCTCGGGCAGTGAAATGTTGAAATGTGTCCAAGACAAACTATATCTACCAGTATTTTTATTTTTGTTTAATTTTTAAGTTTTTTTAACTCACCGTCAGTGCAAGACATTGTTTCGGCCACGTTACACCGTTTAAACCCAAACTAACTGAAAATGCGTTGCAAAATCGCTTCAAGAAACCTTAACTCGCGATTAAAGAAACAGTTTCCAAAACGATCTGTTTTTTTTTTTGCCTACCACGTTTTTCAATAAAAAGCAAAACAAAAAAACGATGTAAACCAGATCAGCGTGCGGACGGCTTGCTCTCAAAAGTGACGGGTGAGTCCCTCTACGTCCGGCAGAATATCTTAAAGATATTCTATAATACAACAGTGGAAAGATTTTTAAAAAATGGGTCATCAGAGAGGCTCCACTTGTCAAGCGTGATGTTCTTTCTTGAGTTGTTGACAGATCTGCCACTTCCAGCAGATTTTCCACAAAGACCAAAGGACAGATCCTGTTGCCACATGTATGCGGGAAGACATTTTGGAGACAAACCCACCGCTGCCCTGCCTGCTGCGTGCTAGGCAGTAGGTAACAGGGACTCTCACAATAAAAAAATGCCAAAGCGCAATGATTCTCAGTATCAACAGCACCTCAGGCTCATAAAAACTTATCGCTGGACAAGACGCCGAAAGAAGCAGCTCCTATAAGGACGTTTGACACATGGCGTGTGTGGGTTTTGACCAGGGAAAGTATTTTGTGACTGGGTGTGCTTTGCCATCGTGTTTAATGCAGCTCGAACAAGTACCGTGAACACTAGTGGCGTGAGCTACATCTTGAGTGCTCCAGTGACCTGTTCCTCACCTTCTTTTACAGCCCTGGTATTGCCTTGACTCCCAGCCTCACGACTCGTGAACTTTTCAACCAGCTGGTATCTCCCTTTATTGCGCCTTAATGATCGGCGCCTTACGAAACACCCTGCGATCAGCAGCACTGCTAACACCTTTACATGCTTTATTTCTACTTTGGAACGTCATGTTTTAGCTAACATCTCCCTCCATAAACCTCCATCGTACAGCGTGTAACAGTTCAATTAAAAACGAGTCAGCAGAAGAGAAGCTACATATCAGTGTATAGATACAAAAATGATAGATCCTGCAGCCATCATACACTTTTACTTTTGTTTATTTAGCAGATGCTTGCTGACAACTTTTTACCCGAGGTGACATACTGCACTCTACTATCATCATTCCCTCATCTGTACACCAAAGCAGTGGAACACACACACACACACACACACACACACACACACACACACAGGTTATGATGTCAGAGTGTTGCTACAGTGGAAAGACTCCTAGTAGGGATGTGAGGTCTTTGTGTCACTGTCATCTGTCCATCTAGCTTCTCCTTTGCACCCTCTGTCATGTTGGCTCCTGTCATCATTGCAAAGTCTTTCCCAAGATCCTTAGTCAATTCTAAGGCATCTGAAGGAGGTGCTCAGTCTATCCTTATAATGTCATTTCTGTCCTCCTTGGGTGTGAGCTCCTGCAGCAAGACCACCAGAAGAGGTGCTCGTCACACATTTGCACATCATGGCTGAGTCTGTTTCAAGAATGAGAAGATGGCTTGCATCCACCTCCACTCCAAGACTTCGGAGCCTGAGGCTCATTCTTCCCATCGGACCTTCAGGATCCTCTGATGGCAGCTCAGGTGGAAGTGGTTGCGTTTCCTCAATGTCTGCTGTTAAACAGACCACGTTTTAGCACCGTTCAGTAGTGACGTCGGTATGTTGACCGGGAGCTGCAGCTGCCTGGAAGTGAAGATCATGTCAATAGTTCACGTTGTTACTCTGATCTGCGATGCCTCTCCAGCAACGTTCCTCGATCCGGGTGCAGCATTAGCCGATTCAGCAATATTCAGAAGAGAGATTCCTCAGTGGTGGTTGCAGGTCTGACTGTTTTAATTTAGAATCCCAGAATCACTTGAAACACATCTCTTTGGACTGTGGAAGGAAACCAAAGCACCCAGAAGAAACCGACGTGAATAGGAGGAAGATACAGAATCCAGACACTAGCGGGGATCGAACCTTGAGGTCATCATTGACTTTCAAGTTTTCGTGGGTACGAATGACATGATGTCATCCCCAGTACTGAGTTACAGCCAAATATGAGGCTGATGTTTCACTTGCGAGAAACTGGAGCCGAGTGTGTGGGGGGGTTAAAGTTCTCCAGTTGTAAGTGCATCTCCGACATGTGAGATCCCATATTACTCCTTGATTTCCCATAACACATTGCGCTCTTAACTAGGGGGACACCTGTACCCACAGACACATAAATGTCATATTCTTGTCTGGATCATTGAATTCTGGAGACACCAGAAACTCACATCACTTTTTGAAAAACGTTTGTATCCATGTAAAAGTTTCTTAAAGCCACTAAAACTATTGCCGGTCTTTTTCCATGGTGGGTTTAATGCCACAGACAAGTCAGACCAAATGGACCATATTTATACCATGTAAACATTTCATCCAACTGTTCTCAGATAACTGAAGTTCATACATATGCGGAAGTGCTTCAAGGAGGTGCTCAGAGGCACCGTGGCTAACAGTAAATCAGTGCAACAGAACAACAGTCCGCACTTTCACTCCATTATTACATGTACCACTAAGTCCAACAGGTGGAGTCATTGGGTCAAAATAGAAATTGTGAGCAGGAGCATTTCAGCTGTTCCAGATCTGCGGTTAAACTGGTCCAGCGGAAGGAAAAGCTGTTCGCGATTATGAAACTGAACATTTATTTGAACATCTGCCTTGCTGATCAGGTGCACGGAATTACAGCAGCTTTATGCTCATTTTCATTTCTCTTTACGCGTTTGTACGTTTACCTACATCGAGGTCATTTACTGAGGCAAAGCCAGTTAAGAAACCTGCTTAACAGGACATGATCTGGATCTTCATCATCCTCCCAATGGAGAAGAATGAAGTTCTAGTGCAGTAATAATATTTTCATAGAGTCCCGTTTAAATTAATATGTGCACTAAACAGCCGTTTGTCAGAGAAATTTCAAATAATAATAGGGATAATAGAAGAAGAAGAAGAAGAAGAAGAAGAAGAAGAAGAAGAAGAAGAAGAAGAAGAAGAAGAAGAAGAAGAAGAAGTGAGATCCAGGACAGCAGAAACCTGCCAGGTGTTGTAATCTGTAATTATAAGAAATAGGGTATAATTCAAATAAAACATATTACTACTACTGCTAATAATAATAATAATAATAATAATAATAATAATAACAGACGTGGAGAGTAATATTTTGTGTGTCAAGTTTTGGAGAAAGCAAAATTATTAGCGACAGCTCTCAGGGGACGCAGAAATATTTGAGGGACACGTTAAGCTCGCCGGGACGCGCCAAGCTGTGAGAGCAGCGACAAGTGACAGCGACAGTCAGCGACAGACGTCTCGATATCGGTGATAATATCGCCAGGATGGAGCCGCGACGAGTCCCTCCGCTCGGACCCTCTGCGAACCAATCAGGTGGGCTCTGCGGGACCAGGGGCGCTGACGTCACGGGCGGGAGGGGAGCGCGTGCAGAGCCCGCGCGGCGCTCCATCCCAGCTGGGCGACGGCGCGCGGGACCCCATGAATAAGCAGAAAAAGAGGAAGAAACGGGAGCGAGCGGGCGCGAGCACGATGGCCACCGACGGCGGGATTTAGCGCTACCCGTGTCTGCACAGCCTTTGCAGGAACAAGATCCTCGTTCTCCAAGGGTCTCGTCCTCCGCGAAGGAGGATTATGGGGACCATTTAATATTCGGACGTCCTCCTCACCTGAGCGCGCACGAAGAGGTGTTGGTCCCCCCGCGGCTCTCTGTGTGTCCGGCGCCGGGTCTGGGGGACGCCATGGCCGCCGGGGGAGGACACGCCACCGAGACCGTGGAGTGGTACCGCGCCGAGGTGGAGCGGCTGGCTCGCGAGCTGGCCGATGCAAACCGCGAGAAGAAGCGCGCGGCCGAATGCGGGCTTGCCGTCCTCGAGGAGAACCAGGCGCTCAAGCAGCAGTACTCGGATCTTGAAGCGGAGCAAGATGCGCTGAAGCGGGAGCTGGAGCAGCTGCAGGAGGTACAACCTTCTCTCTCTCACACACAACACACACGTCTGTATTTTTCCCCTTCGTGTCTAGGATCGAGTCTGTGCTGCTGTCGGGTGTGAAGGCGGCGTAGCCCCACTCCCCAAAGTGTGCGCGTGCTGGTGCAGTGAAGAGCACTGCCCTGCGCGTGGGCGACACTTGGCTGGGCAGCGTCACCAGGGGGTAAAAAACACTCAAGTGCAGTGTGTTTTTGAAGGGTCCGCAAAATAGAGGGACACACACAGCTGCAGAGTACAGTACAGCTGAGTAAAGTGTGGTAGAGCATTGAACAGTAAAGTATCAGTTGGTGGAGTACAGTACGGTAGAGCCGAGAACAACGAGTACAGATTACAAGAGTACAGTAAAACGGAGTAGTGCTGAGAAGTGTAGCATATAGCTGAGCAGAGTGCAGTGGTGTGCAGTACAATACAATAGAGTACTACTGGGTTGACTTGACTACAGCAGAGTGCAGTACAGCTGTGTAGAGTACAGTGCAGCACAGTAGGGTAGAACATAGAACGGTTGAGTACATCAGAGTACAGTACAGCTGAGTAAAGTGTGGTAGAGCATTGAACAGTAAAGTATCAGTTGGTGGAGTACAGTACGGTAGAGCCGAGAACAACGAGTACAGATTACAAGAGTACAGTAAAACGGAGTAGTGCTGAGAAGTGTAGCATATAGCTGAGCAAAGTGCAGTGGCGTACAGTACAATATAGTAAAGATGAGTTGAGTACAGTGGAGCAGAGTGCAGTACAATTGAGTAGAATGTGGTAAAGTAGGAAGAGTACAGTAGAGTGCAGTAGATTACTGTACAGAATGGTAGTGTGCGGTACAGAAGGGTAGAATGCAGTGCAGAAGGGTACAGAACAGTAGAGTGTGGTACAGAAGGGTACAGAATGGTAGAGTGCGGTACAGAACGGTAGAGTGCAGTACAGAAGAGTACAGAACAGTAGGGTGTGGTAGAGGAGGGTACAGAATGGTAGATTGCGGTACAGAAGGGTACAGAAGAAGGGTACAGAAAGGTAGAGTGCAGTACAGAAGAGTACAGAACAGTAGAGTGTGGTACAGAAGGATACAGAACGATAGAGTGTGGTACAGAAGGGTAGAATGCAGTACAGAACGGTAGAGTGTGGTACAGAAGGGTACAGAACGGCAGAATGCGGTACAGAAGGGTAGAATGCAGTACAGAACGGTAGAGTGCAGTACAGAAGAGTACAGAACAGTAGAGTGTGGTACAGAAGGATACAGAACGATAGAGTGTGGTACAGAAGGGTAGAATGCAGTACAGAACGGTAGAGTGTGGTACAGAAGGGTACAGAACGGTAGAATGCAGTACAGAACACTAGAGTGCGGTACAGAAGGGTAGAATGCAGTACAAAACGGTAGTGTGTGGTACAGAAGGGTACAGAACAGTAGAATGCGGTACAGAAGAGTAGAATGCAGTACAGAACACTAGAGTGCGGTACAGAAGGGTAGAATGCAGTACAGAACGGTAGAGTGTGGTACAGAACGGTAGAGTGTGGTACAGGACGGTAGAGTGCGGTACATTAGAGTACAATAGACTGTTTTTTCTCATCAGCATCGGCTATAGTTGCCCTCAGATTTGGCTGTGGTTGCAGTAGTCAGTTTGTCTAAATAGAAAATCATAAAAAAACTGCCCCTTCACAAAAATATAGCTTTTTTGTATTTAAGTAATAAAACTCACTTTTAGTGTTTAGTGTTTAGATTGTTAAATGAAATGTAACCAGTACAGTTAAAGTAATTGTTTTTTATTTTGCTGGAATGTATATTTGTATATGCATATACTGTAATGCTAGTTATATGCTGGGTTAGGGTTATATATGTCAGTGTTTAGTTTTATTTAAAACTTGCGTGAACAGCTTTGTTAGTTTTTTTTTCTTTTCAAGCATATCAGACTATCAGCGCAAACAAAAACAAATCTAACCAACTGGTCCCAGAAAAATGCAGCTGCAAAACAGTTTTAAAAAAGTTAGCATAAATAATTCCTTGGTTGTTCCGGACCTCTTTATGAGTCACAGAGCCCATTTTGATGATTACTTCACTTTGGTTGCCAGAAGTAACTGTCCTTCCGCTTTCTGTCAAGGTTTATTGTTTCCATGATTGACCCAAACTCCTCCAGAGACAGAGTGGCGTCATCTCCTGGTCACCCTCACCCTAATGGTCTCCACACTGGTGAAGCCAATCTCATTAGCCTCTGGAACTGTTTTGCTTACCTACCTTGAGATGAATGCGGAGTCAGCAGCTATGCTGCTCTGAGACCCTGTGACTGGAGCACATCACTCAGTTTTGCAATAAAACACACAACTGCACCGGGAGATGATGAATCCAAGAGGTTGCATGGGTATTTCCTCTTTGCAGGGGAGCAGAACCACACTGAGGTGACATTTACCACACAGAGCAGTTCTCTGACATCATTCCTTTCTGAATGTCCCACCCCCTTGATCCTCTGTGTCCATCTGTCACATCACCTTCCTTTGTCTCCTCATATTTGCTCCTTTTCCTCAACTTCTTGCCAAGAGAGCAGACTATGGGACTAAGGTGTTAATTTGGACATTAATTTGCCACAGTGACAGCTAGTGGTCACAGTTGGGGGTCACAGCTGGGAAAGGCCACTACATGAACTGGTCTTGAAACAGTGGGCTTAACACACTCAATATTGTACTCTACACCGTTTAATAACAATCACTGTGTCATTAATAATCCTAACGCGCTGTGTTGCTTTGTGCAGAGTAGAAGAACTACAAGCAGGGGGGGGGGGGGATCGATTGTTTGGTGTCCATCAGATGCACAGGACCAGTTCTGGGGGAGGTGGAGAAAAGGAAGTGCAGTAGAAGGTGTTTTTTCAAGGAGTATTCGTAAAAAGGCTGAATTGGGCCAGGGATCAATACAGTGAGGTGCCTCATCGTCCCATCTCCCTGTGCCTTAAGATACGATCATGACGACCTAAATGTGTGGAACACAGGCGAGTTTTAACCGAAGCAACTCAGCGACAACGGTTTGTTACTGAGTTGTGATGTCGCAGCCATTTTGACATTCATCTAGTTCCACAAACAATACAGTGTTGGCACAGGCTTTGTAGAAAACCGCAGGCTTGTGTATGATTTTTAGTGCCAGACGTTTCCTGGTGTTGATGTGAGATGAGGGACTGGTTGCACAGACAGTTTCCACTCAAAGGCTGTTTTCAATGCTTGCTGCGGGAATGAGCTGGAAGAAGAAGAACCTGAGTTGGCACTTTGATCTGAACCCCCTACGTATAAGTGTGATATTTGTTTCCTAGATTGCGCTGTGACTTTCGGCACATAAAACTTCAAATATGAAGGGAAAGATTAGCTCCATCTTGAGAGAGCATTTTCATTATCACTGGCTAACTTAACCAGAGGAGTTCTGCAGGTGTCTGATACCTGTCCTGGAGGATTGGGGCACAAGGCAGAATGAACCCCGAATGGGACTCCAGTCCTTCGCAGGGCAGTCAGACACACTCATTCACTTAACATGCACAATACAGTTTTATTCTTCTGTTAGTATTAGTACATATTATATTTGTCGCATGCACATTTTGTTTTTAACAGTTGGTCTGTTGTCTACACGTCCAACAGGTGAAAAATAAATGAAAACATTTTTTTTTCACATAGTAACTGGAAGGCTGAAAAACATTGTTTCACAGTACAGCACAGTAAAGTGACCTCACCTTTTATGCAATTTAATTTTTGAACCCACTTATCACATTACTGCGGGGTTCTACTGTGCTTTCCTTCCAAAATTTTGTTTTTATAGAATTATAATTATTTTAATACACTTTTTCTCATCTTTTTTGTTTTGCCTGTGTGGGTCTGTGAAGATTTGTAAATCTAAAACGTAATGTAATTGAACCACGGTGGCTTGTTTGATTTTAACTTACCCGCACAATAGGGTGGAAAGCCACAGTTGTGTCTTGCGACAGCTTCTGTGGAGGTGACGTCCTGCTGTAGCATGTGAGCTTTGTTCTATTTTGCTCTTCTTGGCGGTGGTCAGAGCCAAGGAGAAAATGCTCATTTTGATGCCACTTTCAGTCCTGAAGAGATTTAGTGAATCAGACAACAGTGTTTGCCAGTATGAGCCAAGAATTAATATCAAGGTAGTATAATTTCAGTATACAAGTTCCTTAAAATATATGGGTTTTCCACAAACTGTTTCCTTGGTTTGTTCACCATAAATACGACTGTTGATGAACTAAGTCGCACATGTAGGGTTTTGCTAACTGCTCTAAATGCAGAGTGTTTGCCTGCTGTCACGCTACAGCTATGAAAAAAACAAAACAATGGTGAATATGGAGCCCCATAATGATGATAGTTGATTTTTGAGTTTTGAACATTAACAATTAGGTTTCGTTATTTTTTTTATTGATGACAACTATTATATTACTTTGCATGCAGCTGATGCCTCTGGTCAAGATGAGTTGCAGTGCTGAGAACAGGCCGAGTCGTTACATTAACACTGTTCAAATTATACATTTTTTGAAGACACATTGTGCTGTTTTTTCCATTTTAAAATGTTCTTTCTCCACCTGTTTTCTTAAAATTCTCATTAATGCAGAGAGAACATGACCTGTGTTGCTGCAACCAAACAGACCATCTTAGTTTGTCTCTTTTCCACACTATCTACCACAGGTATCTGGTGTTTGTGAGTGGTGGTGATCAGTAACAAGGTGATGAAAACTGCAGATGTTGACGGACTGAATCTGTCATTCTGCACAGTACAATTTCCACAGAGAATGAAACGATCCTCTTTTACAGAAGATTGATTAAATCTCTCGGAACAGCATCTTATTTTGTGCTCAGAATATTCATCTGTGTTTCTGCTATGTTTATGGAGATACATTTTCACATTTGTCAAAGCCACTGAATCTTTAATGTGCAGTCTGTGGTATGAGTGGGCCAGAGGAGAAAGTATTTCTGGTAAAGCATGTCAGAGGCTATACCTGTAATGAAAAATGCAGAGGCTTATGCATTAGAGTTTGGAAATCATCTTGCCTTGGAAAAGCATCGACTGACGCTGTCCTGGGGTGTGGCTGGCATGCTGCCGCACTGTGATGTCATCTCCCGTTGGCCCACAACAGCAGCGGTGGTGCCTGGGCTGTAGTACGCTGGTTTATGTCTGCAGTCAGCTGGCTCTGGGGAGCCAGGCTATTGTTCCAGGGCCATGTTTGTCATGCAGAGGGAATAACTTGACTGCAGGAGGGATATTCAGCGGGGCTAATTGTTAGCAGACCTGGCAGTGTCCACATGCTCCATGATCTCACCACCCAGTCTCCGGTCATAACCCTGCTCGGATTTACATTTCCGCTGAGCTGGCAGGGCGTGGGAACGGGGGAGGAGGGCGGCACAGGGGTGAGACCCTCATCACCCAATATCATGGCACAGACTCCACTGTTATCCACACGGTTAAGATGTACTTCAGTACTGTCATTCATTTGCATCTAATACTTTACAAGCCTTTGGCCCGGTGATGAGGGACACGGTGAGTGTGAGTTCATCTACAGCTGGAAAACAGTAAGTCAAACATTGCCAAACATCGCTTTATATAGGATGTTTGTTCAATTTTGCCTGGACATAAATTACAGAGAAATTCTGCATAGTATTGCAGGCAGGTGAGACTTCCATTCTCTGAAAAATGTCTAATGTAACAAGGGAGGCAAATTGCAAATAAGTTGTCAGGGATAGGCTGGGACGTGTTTATGTAATATATGATGAGCATTTACTGTCTCTGCCATTCTATTGCTCTCAAACGCCACACGGCACCACAAAAAGCACCCGTCAACAATCTTGCAAGTGGATTGATGATTTGAGACTGTTTTGTATGCACAGAACCTGGACGGCTCACCGTCTGAATACAGCATAAATTCCTCTCTGTAAGTGGAACAAGCAGATTCTGCAGGAAAATGAGACCATCTGTCCAACAGCTAAAGTTTGGCTGAAACTGGACCACACAACAAGACAATGATCCTAAGCACACCAGTAAATCTACGACTGAATGGCTGAAAAAGGTTCAGGTTTTTGACTAGACGGGTGTGTGATGACTGACTGAGGTTCATTAGGTAGAACGAGAAACGCACTCAATCAGACAGGTGAAATGTAAATAGAAGAAATGCCTCCTATCTAATTTAAATCCATGACCCATATTCATTTTCCAGGCCAGGAAAAGATTAAAGAGCTATTTAGGGTCAAAATCAAGGGACAAATCAGTTGGCTTAAGTTGGTGTTTCTCTGTGTGTCGTGTTCAGTGGGTGACTGGCAACATGGAGACACAGCTGGATAAATGTGAAGCTGCTTGACTGCAGCAGCAAAATTTTTGGCTCAGCCATGTTGACCCACTGTGAGGATTTTTCTTGGCAGATAACAAATAAAATGCATGTTTCAGTTTGCTCTCTATATTTCTGTCTGTCTTTCCCTGCCACTCTTGAACCCTTTCTGTCCAAACTTAGCAAAGTGTTGCTTTTATTTGTGTTTCTAATGGGGCGTTTGCTTCTTATGCTTTGCCTGGCTGTGAAAATGGATATTACAACCAGTAGCATCAAATTCATACTACAACTGCTGGAAGGTACTTTGTGGTATGTTCTCGACCAGAGCAAACCACCACCTTACACAGTGGATGTGCTATCAATTCCCAGAGGTGCTGTGTGGCCCTCCCTCTTGGGTGTGTTCTATGGGAACATTAGAGGAGCATTGCAAGGTTGTGCAGTCTTCATGTCCCTCACCTCCTCCTCACCTGGATTCCTAATGGATCCCAAAAGACTTTCCATTTTCACCTTAAAGGCCAACCCACATGAAATACACTGCCCACCTTCTTCTCCTGTTTGGTCCCAGTTTGGAGGGGCAGAGATACAGAAAGAGGAGACAAATCTGTGCAATCTGATCAAACAACAAGATCAATACATCTCTGCCTCTTGTTGTCAAACCTATTTATATCCACAAAGTATTACGGGAGTGGGCTTAATGGCCATTGAAAGAACACATATAATTCTGGCCCTAAGGGAAATGTTCTGAAATATTCAAGAAGAAATATCCCATTATTAATGTAACCCTGTAGAATGGTGTATGTCGCTTTGTGTGGTGACATCCACGCTCCAATGTGAGGCCCAGGTGACCTCATGGCGTTGTCACCACTCCAGGGTTTTTGGCTGTCCTCACCCACAGAGCAAGGGTTTTACTGCCCTCAACTTGCCTGCATTCAGGATTTAGTCTGAGAATACAAATGAGTGCCAGTCTGCCCTTGAGTTTAGGGCTGAACTGGGGGGCTTTGTAAGGGGAGCTTGAGGCACAGATTGCTGAGAGAAACACAACACATGTATGGCAGGGAAGTGAAGTTATTTTTTTCTGAAAATGCTCTAATGTTTCTTCCTAAGATTGACTGTACATGTCTGTAAGCACTGCACACATAGGTGAGCTTGTCTCCAATATACTTTACTTATCCTGGTGTATTAAGGGTACTATCTTAATGACTCTTGCAATACCAATATCCTGTCTGGATATATTATATTATACTGTAATGGTTTGATTAAAATGCCATGTTAAACAACAAAATCATATTATAATTCTATTATATTATTATATTATGCCCAGTAGTGGAATGTACTCAGACCTCTACATTAGCATGTAGTCATTTAAACATAAAATATATAAAGGTAAGGAAAACTTAGAATAGTCAGACAGAAGGCCTTTGTATCCTGTGGTACAGTGGCGCCCAGTGAAGAAGTTCGGGTTCGAGTCTTTGGTCTATTCAGTACAGGATCCTGACAAAAATAATGTGTTAACTGTTACAGGAACAGATCTTGAGATTATATCAGAAAGCACTGAAGCAGAGAGAGTAGATTGCATTGTTACCCAGATCTCGACCCTCTGGGTGGTTAGGGTCACATGGATGATGTTAATGTCTTTGCTTTTGTCTTTATGGCAAAATTCTGCCTTTTGATACAGATCTGAAAATCCCTGTTGCTACTTTTGGTTACCAGGGAGCTGCCTAAAGTGTTTTTGAGAGAAAAACACATAAAAAAATCTGTTTTGCTGCAGTGAAAATGAAAGAGGACTCTTGTTCCAGCCTGGTGGGTTCTCTATCGATTGGTGCCCTGGTCTAGCTGCCCCTACCGCAGCTTCTGAAAGAATACATAGAGATTATGACTTTGCATAAGCTGCGGATATTTGCACTAATGCCTTTTAATATGAGCAAAATGAGATTCTCAGATTCTTAAACAATGTACCTGGTTTGTCTCTAGAAGCCAGAAAGTCAGAAATTAAAATACAGGGAGAAAATGAAAAAAATCTTTAACACACTGAATGACTTAAATGAGCAACGGGGTGATTTAATTTAAAAAAAAAAATCTATCACTTTATTCTTAAATACGTTTTGTGCTCGTATTTGTGTCAGGTCTATAAATGGAACTGTAAATAAGAAACACTTTTATGTTATGATAATATTTAAAAATAAGCTGGATGAAAGTACTCTGCTTGCATCTTGTCAGTTTAGTAGCTTAATGTGTCACGGTGTTTTTTGTAAAGATTTATCCTGTGGTTAAATTACCCTGTTTGCGGTAGCCTAAAGTTTGCTTTGATTTCAGAGTTTCAGAGTCATGGTTATGTATAGACCATCTGAGCTTCAGCATATATGAGATTCCATGAGGTGGTTTGAATGCTCATCTGTAGGATGGAGAAATCAGGGTGACGCTATTGTTGGTCACCAATGTTCTGGGCAGATCTAATTTGAGGCCGCTGGGGACAGTTTCCAGACCCACTGAACAGTATGTCACGTGTTTAAATGTCCGTCTTAAATGCAGAAATATGAAAATCAAAATATTTTCCAAGATGATGTTCACTTCATTTTCCTGTGTGTCACCAGCCTCAGCCACAGACGTTTCTCCATTTCAGGTCATGGGTGTAGAAACAGTGCCATCCCAACAGCAACCATGTCAACAGCCTTGAGGAAGCAGTATAGTGTCTCCACTGTATCTTCTGTACCAAATTACACTGTACACTAGTTAATGTTATATAGTATTTTTAGATCTGCTGTGTTCCTCTAATGTGTTTGTGAAGTTTTGTGGGGACCTTTCAAGTAAGGTGTTGGCATTCACAAATGGACATGTGGAGTGCACGTTTAATACAACAATAAGGTGACGCAATGGTGTCCAGCTCAGAACAAGAGGTACTTAATTGAAACAGAGGAACCACACTTGATGGTGTAGATGTTAACTCTGACATTGACACTCTGCTAGTGCGGGACACCTGAACTTCCCTCAGGGCCAGGGAGATGTTCCACTGGCTGGCCAGACGAGGGGGGTGGTACTAGGGACTCTGCACTGGCCGGCCAATGGAGGTAGTGGAGCTGCACACTCTGTTGGATGACCAGGGGAGGGAGTGATGGAGATGTAGCAGTTGTAGCAGGAGACAATGTGTGAAGTACCACTGCAGTGAAGAACCAGAGTAGAATTTCTCTCTCACCTTCGGTGTTGTGGCACCCAGCATATGCCCCCCTGCAGCACAGGAATCTGCTTGCTAACTGCCACTTATGCCTCTTTTTCTTGTTTTGTTGCACATATCTGTTAATACTTTCACCAACACCAGCTGCTGCCTGGAGATCTAAATGCATTGCATGGATCTCACACTGGGGTTATCATTTTTCATACTGTTGTTTTCATACTCATATTTTCATAACCCATACTGGTTACAGTACACTTCAGACTAAATGACCACACCCTTTTGTGAGTGACCATATGCTCTGATAAAGTGTGAAATTCACTGCCTTGTTTTTTGCGGAAGGATTATTGACAAGGAGCAAATGTCAGCATCACTCTGCATGTCTGAAGTGCTCCTTCAGCACAGTACCTTTTTGGGATGGATGGCAGTGTAGAACACAATTGCTTTAGCTGTGTTTATTTATGCAGTTTGTTCTGATCTTGGTGTTATTTGCCAGGCGTGGGGAGACCTACAGGACCTGCATGGTTTGGACTGCTGTATAGTACATGGAGCAGGTTGTGCTGGTACTTTGGGTCCAGTGGTGCATTTAGCTCAGTTGATTCTTTGCCTGTCTGCTGCAATGGCCTGAGAGGGCGTTCAGGGTCAGGCACGTCACGCGAAGTTGGGTATCACAAAGTGACAGTTTAAGTCCACAAGTGAGGGAAGAGATGAGCGTGGCACTAAGTGTACAGGAGCTGTATTGACAGAGGTCCGTCCGCATTTAAGGTTTCAGGATTGGCCAGGGGTTCCAGGGCTTGAGACCGTCTGACTGTCTGAGTGAAGTCAGCTGCTGTCCAGGGTGCTGAACTCCATTTCGACAAAGGTACAGCTGAATGGACAGCAAGCTTGGCCTTGTCTCACTCATTTGGACATAGACACACAACGCTGTATTGGAGTGGCGCAGAGATTTGATCATTTACCTTTAATTCTGAGGTTGTGGGGCTTGGCGATAGGACTGTGTGTTTGGTAGGGGTTTGTACGGTTGTTTACACTTACGTCAGCTGATGAACATTTCAGCATTGCCACTGGCACTGATCCTTTCTACATTGCGCCAGCATTACAGATGAGAATAGTGCTTTTTGGCACTGATGTAAGGCTTGTTATGCAACTATCTTGCTCTGGGGTACACATGCACAAGCCAGAAAACTCCAGAGCCCTGAACTGAGCTTGTGTATTCTGTAGATAAACCGTATTAGTGAGTTACGATACAACCTTTACTAGTGCTTACCAATTCATGCCTGGCTCCAGTGTGGTATGTATGAGGCACAAACTTTTCTTTTACAATTCCAGTTTTCTTCTACACCAGTTGATTCATTGTGTGGCCATTAGAGAATGAGCACCTGCTAATAGTATAGCTCAGTTTTATTTAAATGGTTATAGCGACCTGCCACAGACATAAAAACTCAGCATACACAGAGAGAGCTGCTATTCACATTCTTCACCAGTGGAAATCCAGTGCCACTATAGTGCTGTGGAGGAGACTCTGAAGCATTTATTGTCATATATGTGCTGAAGAACCCAAGGTAATATCCAGCACTGTCTGCTAGACATGTGTTTGTCAGGTTTAAAGTGAATTTACAGAAGCTGTGCCTGTCAGCTGGGCTGTGATGAACCACAGTCTCTTGTTAGCTGCATCTAGGCACTGAATGCAAACTCTCTGTCAGCCGCGTATCCGGAGTGATGGCTCTTTTCTGCCTCAGCGTTGGTTTGCTTTCATCCGATCACATGCTTGGACTGGGTCCTTTCCCTTGCTGTCTGACAGGTGTCTAAGAAGCACCCAACAGTGGAAGCAGATGTTGTTCTGTTCTGATGGAGTGTTTGTTCAAAGTCCAGGCGAGAGACAAGCTGTCCCTTCTCAGGCAGAAGCAGAGCTGCTGGGCCCAAGTGACCAGAACAAGGTCTTTCTCACACTGGTTGGCATACAGTCCACGGCAGCCATATGACATGGGCCTGCAAGTGATTGACACACTGGGAAACCATCCACATAGAAGTTCTGTCAGAACAGGATATTTGTTCTTGGCTCAGCTTGACTCACCTCTTTGAGATGTGCTGAATGGGCGATCCCTGTGGGTCCTCCTCCAGAGGGAATGCAGTGTAACTGTTGTCTAATATTTTGTTGTTCTGCAAGGAAGAAAAATTATGAAATCATTTACTACCACTGTGATGAGGCTGGAGGAAACCGTGATCGTGCTGAGTCAGCTGTAGACTGATTATGGAGCTGTGGTTTAAAGTGAACTACTATTTGTAGCAAAAAGTCCTTTTTACAGCTTTTCTGCCAACACAGCAGACTTCTGTAAACCTGAGAGTCACAGAGTGGAAAGTACTTAAGTTTGAGAGCATGTGTTGGTATTTGCTGTTAACATCAGAAGTAGAGTAGTAAATCAAGGATAACCCATAAATCCTGTACATATTTGGGAATAATGTAAACTGTAATAATCACATGTACAAATGTCTGGTTACCTCTTGATGCAAAGGAGAAAAGGTTCCTGGAGTGAAATTTAGTCAGAAGAGGCTGTGCAGTGGTGCCAGGTGCACTAGGTGTTTGGCAAATTCCAACTGAATTATGTTTGAAATGATAGGTTTCTGTTCCCCAAGTGCCTGAGCACCAGCTGTGGATGTGAGCAGAGTTTGAAAGTGGCAGTAATGAACCATGTTGGGCATCTGTTGGGCACCAAGAAGAGGACTTGGGAGTCGGTTACCTTTATCTTTCTGTGGTGGCACCTTCAGAAATGGTAGCAGTCAAACTGCCTCCCAGCTGAGGCTCATATAGACCAGGCTGGGTTGTTATTTAGGCCCCCACTGGAAGCACATTGTGTATGTTTATTTGTTTATCCCTTTTTGATTGCAGGTGATTAATAAATGCGGCATGTTTTCATATACTGCAAAAGTATTTCAAGTCCTCTTCCATTGCTTGCCCACATCTTAATGCTTATTTCCATGTTGACAGAAACAATAGACTCTGCAGAAATATTTGCATGCATGATTCATTAATTTATAGCATGCAATTTCAAAATGATGGAATTTCAAGTAAGAAGTCCCTGGTAACAACTTTAAAGGCTATTAATTTTAATATCATTTTTATTCTAGATGCCAGAATGTTCCTCAGAGTATCCATCGTTTTTTCAGACTGAACAGCAGAGATCGACTTATGTGGCTCCATTTCCCCTTTTCTTTGCCTCCCTTTGGCTGAGCAGGAAACAAATGCTGGTTTTGTCATCTAAAACAGCCTCTGTTTGAGTAGATGTTGCTTTGTAGTGTCACTGGTTTTATGTGTGCCTTCTGCAGATAAAAAGCAGACGCGCTCATTGCTGTCTTCTGCTCAGCTGAGCACATGGAACAGGCAGCACAAATGCAGCTGGATGGTTCTCTCACCATATGTTCTTCTCTACACGATCTTGTGCTTCTGGCAGCAGTGCTTCCTCCGCGTAGCCATGTGACAGAAACTGCAGAAAATTGATTTCCCAAAACAATATTTGTTCCAAGTTGCTGTTCAGTGACCTGGCAGACTGGCAATTGGTGTGTGGTCGCCTCACCTTACCTGGATGTGCCTTGAACTGAAAGCCAGACATGGTGCATATTTATAATAAGTCTGATATTTTTCCTACCTATGGAAGATGTTACCGTGGTATATAATATGGCGAGAAAACAGTGGCACAGTGGAGCATAGTGTGGAGTTGTTTAAGATTAATCCTTCCCTTGGTTTCAAACTTGGAAAAATGATAACAAATAAGCTGTGTGTGGTCAATATTAAATAACGGAGAACATTTGTCCTGAAATGATTATTTTAATAGGTTAATTTTAAAAAACCACGGGGCTAAGACACATTCGTCTATGTATTGAATTGTTACAGCTATCAGAAAGTGTACTTTTTTACTGCTGCAGCTAATATTGTCTGAGACGCTAGGAACTGAGCAGAGATTAATCACGGCTGCATTGTCAGCTTTCCCCCGACCGCCCTGCTGCGTGGGATCCCTTTGTGGAGGGAAGGAGTTCACATCTCACATCAGCATATATGAGCAGGAAAGGCCATACACATGTTGTTTTCCAGGTCTTGTCCTTAAAAGTAAACAACAGCTAGTGCCACTTAGCAGACAGTCTGGGTGGCTCGGAAAAGAATAGTTCATAATGCTGTTGCCTGATATTTAAAAAATATGGCTGATGCCAGGAAATGCTGTCTAATGAGAAGGTCAAATTGAATTTACTGTCGCGAGCTCAGTTACAGCTTCTGCCTTCTTGTCCTCCTGAGGCAGCAGGAGGGAAATTGCATGTTTTTTTTATTGCAGGGGTTTGAGTCTGGCTGCGTAAGGCAGAGGCCACTGCTCTCTGGCACCAGAGTGGCACTTGTGCAAGTGAGCTGGAGCAATCTTCTCTTTCAGAGGTCTCTGCTGTGGGTTCCACTCCTTCCTCTTGTGGGCTCCATGATTCTAGTGCACCATGTGGTTTCTGCCATTGGATCCAGAAAGAGGGGTCTCCTCCCTGCACATGAATGCTGACCAAATCTCTTTCACCAGCCTTTACATAACCATACTTGGCTGTAGAGAGTGAGTTACACTCCATTAATTCACAATATATAGTTAGCATATTTAACATGAATTATTGTCATATGGTTTTCAGTAATTGACATGACCCTTGAATCCATTTTGCTGTGGCTCAATGTGATGTCATGAAATGTGCCTCATAACAGTAATTTGGATTAATTTGATCTTTTTCCCAGTCATTGCATTTCAGGTTTGCCAGCTCTGCTCCACGGAAATCACTAAAACCTGTGGAGGGAACAATGCAGGCTGAACATGCTGTAGTCTGAATGTTAGTGTGACATGGCTGCTCATTAGTATTTTCTTCTGCAGGGAAAACCATATAGCGTTAAAAAGCAATCTTTGGGCTCACAATAAGCTGTTGTTCTATTGGAGAATTTGTTTTTTTTTTTCCTATGGCAGCAAATTGCAGTGCTGGTCCAGAATTAATTTAACAACTATGATTTGCCTCTGTTCAAAAATGTTTCTCTTGCTCCTGTTTATTGCTTATTCCATGCCTTTGCATTTGTTACACTGCTGGTTTAATATAAATACTCAAACTAAAAGTAATAATGCATGTTTGTGGTGCAATGAATAAGTGGTTGAAAGCCGTATATCATAAAGAATTATTTGACATGAAATGTGGTACCTTTTGTGATTCAGTGGCACAGAGAGCAGTTTGACAAAATAATTTCAGATGATTGATTTGCAAATTAACTGTGACTCATTCATACTCTATAGCGGGTGGAGGGGGGGGTTACAAGGAGGTGTCTGTTGCTGGGGACTCAAGAGGTTTACTTGAGGACAGTCAGCTCTATTGATGTTTTCCCCCTTGTGCCCTTTTCTACTTATTTTCCTATTATGTATTTTTGTAATCACTTCAGTGAAAAAATGTACAGATGCATCAGTGGATTAGAGAATAGCTTGTAAGATACATATTGTACATGCTTTGAAACAAAAGCACGTTCTAAACACCCAAAAATACCACAAAAAAACTCTAACAATTTTAGGTCACATAGACAGTGTCGGCATCTGCTCAGCAGAATCAGAACATTTGTCTGTACAGGGGGACAGCGGCCGTGATCTGTGATGTGTTAAATCACAACATTTCACTCATTGAGCTTTGCTATTGAACACCCAGTAAAAGCACGGTAGCCATCCAGCATGTGTCATGGAGTGACTGCAGTCTTTGTGAAAAAAGTGTTTTTTTTATTTAATTTAATTTTATTTTTATTGGTTTCTGTGTAACAGTGCATTCTTTTGAGAGCTGTAAGGACCCAACATCATCTATGTTTATTGGAGAACCCTGTGTCCTTTGATACTACACAATGTTCTCCTATGTGTAGCCTTGACTGGATCTCCTCACACAGCTCCTGTGAACCTGTTAGGGGAAGATTCACACATATGTCCCACTGTGGAGAACATGACAGAGCAGTTATGCATCAGGGTGCCCATTTAGTGCAAATGTGCCTGAGGTTTTCCTGGGCATTGACCAGCTATTGTTCAATAATGTTTGTTTCAGGAGTTTTTAAAGCATTTGGACCAGTGTGTGTTGCGGTTTGTGCTTGGCGTGTTGTCCATCTGGGCTTAATGTCTGCTGGATGGCTCGCACCTGTCGTGTGGTGAGGTTGTCAAGACCCTCCCTGATGGGACTCCAACATCAGACGGAAGGAGGGGTTTTGGGTGGCGGAGGGTTGCGATGCGCAGAGTAAGTGGAAGCTGAAGTGTTTGTGGAGCTTTTTTTGGGGATGGAGTGTGATAGACAGATCAGCTGACGTATTCTGGTCCAATGTTTTAACTCCCAGAATTATGTCATAAAACACTTCAATTTACATACATGTTCTCTTTATACACAATTTTCACTGACATTATTATCTAGAGGTCAGTGTCTAGAGGTTAGTCATCATTATAGTCTCACTTACCCAGATTGTTATTATGTGCATGTCTAGTGTTAAATCTGTCATATTTAATGTGTGTTTAATGAATACAAATGTACATTGAATATATGTTTTTTTTTAATGATACAGTAATGATGATTATATATAACACAATCTGCCCCACAGCAGATAAATGATAAATGATGTATTATATCGCTTGAAGAATTCATAGATAATAAGGTAAAAACAAAATAGCACACATTTATATTGATAACTTTGTCGTTTAATACGGATGCACTGTGTTCAATTTATCACAGCATTCCTGTGGAGTTGAATTTCTTTCTCAGAATGATTCAAGTTATTCCTCATGTTTCCTGAAACACATGCCTTTTAACCTCTCAAATGTAGGTGACCTTTGCTCCTCCCTCTCCTAAGGCATTTGGGCAGGTGTATTCCGTCCAGCGCAAGGTGGCTGAGGATGGCGAGACCAACGAAGAGACGCTCCTGCAGGAATCGGCCTCCAAGGAGGCGTACTACATGGAACGCCTAATGGACCTGCAGACGGAACTGAAGCAGAGCCGAGCAGCAGCCTCCAATGCTCAGGCAGAGAGCGAGCGCCTCAACCTCCTGCTGCAGGAGCTCACGGAGGTACTGTAACGCCGTCATTGTTTATCATTTATTGCCTGGTGACATCTCATAGCATCCTATTAAAGTTACACACACTCAGATGTTACCCAGTAGCCTCAGGCTTTTTACTCAGTGTATGGTGACCAGTAGGCTGCTTTCCAGGTTAGCCAGTTTTATGCAGGAAAGCCAGTCATGGTAGCCTTTTGGTCATGTGGCTGTCTGTACAGAAAAATGGGGCACTGGAGCTGCAGAGGAACAGGATGAAGGAGGAAATCCAGGAGTACAAGTTCCGGGAAGCACGCCTCCTGCAGGACTATACTGAACTAGAGGAGGAGAACATCATGCTGCAGAAGCTGGTGTCCACGCTCAAGCAAAACCAGGTTTGAACCCATGTAGGAACACATACACATGCTCACGAATTTGCACACATCAGTAAACGTGTTTAAAAGTTACCTTTCCCACTCCCGTCCTACCTGAAATCTCCTCCTCACCAGGTGGAGTTTGAGGGTTTGAAGCATGAGATTAAGGTGTTGGAGGAGGAGATGGAGCTGCTGAACAGCCAACTGGAGGAGGCGCTGCGGCTGAAGGAGATCGCTGAGGCACATCTGGAGGAGGCGCTGGACACACTCAAGAGCGAACGTGAGCAGAAGAACAGCCTGCGCAAGGAGCTGGCACACTTTGTCAGCCTCAGCGACAGCATGTATGGAGCACATGCCCACCTAACTCTTGCTGATGGCCTCCGCCTGGCTGAAGAGTCCGCTGGCACACCTGGGAATGGGGAGGACAGTAACAAGCGTAGTGGACATGTCCACGCAGACTACAGGCCCACGGGTAGGAAGGGAGAGGCGCTCAACCCAGTGTCAGATCTTCTCAGTGAGCTGAACCTCTCGGAGATGCAGAAGCTGAAGCAGCAGCTCCTGCAGGTGAGTGTCGGTTGAGGTTGAGCCAGAGGTGTGTAGAGCAGCCAAACAGACTGCTCAGCTACTCCGGTTGAGTGAAGTTTTTTTGATTCAAATTACGCTTTTTAATTTTCTGAAGCATTACCAATAAGTTTCAATTTTTAGATTTACCTAATGGAAATCAGTATGTTTTATATGTCACTTTAGTCAATTAAGTTATCCAGAACTTATTGCCTTATAGGTGAATATTTAGGAAGTCAGCTACACAACATGAGCAGCATAGCTTACTGCAACGTTTTTTTGTGAGGTGGATGTGGAGTTACGATTATTTACAAATTCAGCTGACCCCTATCTCCAAAACAACTTAAGCTACTCATGACTGGTACTCCTGTATTTAAATAGTGGGGAAATGGCAATATTCGAGGTCTAGTCAAAAAGCATCTGGAGTGTTAACACTACCACTAGTTGGCCCTGTGCTTTGGGACTGTTGTGGGGGGTGGAAGGTTGAAAAACCTCTGCTGACTGTATGTGAGCAGTCACAATCTGCAGGTGATGGTCACATTTCACATTCGGCCACGATGAGTTTTGCAGTTGTTTGTTGCTCATTTTATAATGCTAAACATGTTTATAAAATATGCAATTACTGTCATCCCTTGATTTACGCGGGTGATTGGTCCCTGAAAAGGCCCCATAAATCAAAAATGTGTTAATCAAGACTGCTATTTCCATTATTTTCTTATGGCAGTAATAATAATGCTGCCGAGCCCACCTGAAATCCCCCAAACCAACTTTCTTAAATATCACTATGGAGACCCACTTGGTGGCGGAAGAATGCGGAACAAGTTGACTTTTATGAAGTAATGCAGAATGTTATTAACTGTGTAAGAGAAGCATGACTTAAAATGCTCATGACCAAGATATTTACACATACATCTCCTCATATCTCAGGATCCAATGCTCCTAATGCGACCCTCTTAAAGGCATCTACACTTTGTATAGGTTGCTTATTATATAACATGCAGGCGGATATACACACACACACACACATACACACACACACACACACACACACACACACACACACGCAGAATGTGTAATTTACACACGTTTACACACTTGGATAAAATTGTGATGTTGGAATTTTTTGTTTTTTTTTCCCTTTTTTGGCTGCAGCGTGATGTATAGAGCAGATCAGCGTGTAGACTGAGTAATGATATTAAAACTCAAATTGCGTTCTAGGCAAAAACAGGTAAATGGAGAGTGGGTACATTAAAATGTAAAAAAGAATCTCTAAAAGCACCAGTATACACAGAATAAATACAGGTATCCCTCAAGATAGATAGAGATGTTTTCACTTTCACAAGTCAAATTATTTAATAAATTTTACTGAGTTATCACTAAATATGATGCTGTTTTTTTACGTATACAAGTAAAAAGAACTGACCGTGGGGGAATTTTTAATGCTGTTGCCATAATGGAAATAAAGCCTCTGACTTATGAGATTTCACCTTATGAGGTGATTTCCAAGAATGCATTAAGTTCCTAATTAGGGGAATACCTGTACATGCAAATTACCCCCCACATCTCCTGTCGGGATGATTTCCACAAGGTGCCTCGCGCAGGTCTTTCACAGTGCATAAACAAATTTCAGGTGGATCGGTGAGTCCAATTTGCTCATGTGGTGTGAACGCGTTGTTGTTGTGCTGGATAAGTGCATTATTGACTGTAGTGATTTTATTACAGTGTATCTAGCATTGTAATTTACCTTGGAAAGGTGCACTAAAATATACTGTATGCTGCTTTGGAGAAAGACTTCTGCTAAATGTAAAAAATGTCTCATGGTGTTCAGCTGTTGTGAAGGTGCATGGAATAACAAATTGGCTCCTCATAAATGCACAGAAATTCCTGGGAAGACAAAGAAGGAATATTAAATTAAACTCCTCTTAAAATTGAATTCTCATAGCTCAAATGGTTGTATCTGGTGTGACTGTATACCTTTTAGGGACAGGATAAGTACATATTTTGTGTTCCCTTTAGACTAACCCACTGATAACACATAATAGGTCAACTCACAGGTAAGACTGCTGGTTCCAGTGGTATGTAGTGATGTGCCATAAGGAGGAACATGACAAATTCTCACATAATGCCAGTTAAGCTTATTTTTATACATTTCCCCCTGCAGTTTAATTGTAAAAAGCAACTTTAAGCTGACGAATGGAAATATGGACTAAGTGGCACAAGCTAAATCTGAGTTGCAGGTGCTGTTCTAGGTTTTGTGGGACAAAAATAGAAAGTACAGTCAGTGGTGGAAGGAAGGCGATGGCGTCCAGGCTGTTGTTAGAGCGGAGGGTGGATCACAGACCCAGACGCAGCCAGTGATCAGCGATGGGAAGGAAGGGATGAGGAACTGTGTTGGAAAACATAATCTTTATAAGAAGAATAACCAACAAGTCTTCACAGCTTTATTAAAATGAGTCTATAAAGCAGTATGTTTGTGAAAACATGAAAAAGCCATTTATATTTGTGTTCTTTTGCTGTTCCCCACCATCCTACTCCTCTATGGCACTGTACCGCTGTGGGATGAGGATGCTGAATAATTAAGGGTATCGCGGTGCCCATCAGCCCCATGACGTCAGCGGCCTCCGCAACCCTCCTCCTCTCCTCCGCTCCTTATTTACAGCGCCTGTCATCCCGCAGCTTCTAGTCACATTCTCCTGTACTGGTTGGTTTATTTGAAAAGCCGATCGGAGTTTAGTTACCCAACTTGTCAACGTATGTTAAATTTACTTTGTGTTTTGTTCTTACCCTCTTTTTCCACTGTTCCCCTAAGTGTCGGTGCGTTCGCCTTTCTCAGAAGTTGTTTATATCTGAAACACTAAAGATAACTTAGCTTTTCGTGGTTATTTGGATGCTCCTGTGGAGACGGCGTGATGTGCTGTAACTGATGTGCAGCTCATCGCAGTCATGTTAAGCACTCTGGACTCCAGTTTCCCCCCGATATGCATGGAGGTGGTGGGAAAAGAGCTGATTCATCAGTCCCGAACACTGCCGCATCTCTTAGCCCAATGCTGCAGAGGGCAACAGTGAAACCCAAACCGGCTGCCCCCTCAACCAGGTTCTTCTGCTTTGCAGATTATTTATAACCCTACTGATATATCAGAAAATTTGAGCCCTTTTCACGGTCATACTGCCTCAGAGTTCTACTAGTCTACTGCATTGCATCCAGAATTTTGTTTATTAGTACATCATTTCTTTGTTTTTATGGCTGACCTGCGGTAAAGGAAATCGTTCCAATTTCACTGTGAAGCACATTAGTGTGCAGCGGTCGATGTTCTTTTGCACATTTGACCGGTGTGAACCATTTGACTTCATCTGGCTTTGGGTCCAGGAGTCGCCAAAAGAAAATGTCACCAGTGGCCAGTCTTTTTCCCACCACATGACTCAGTTTTTCATTACCAGGACATTCTTATGTTATTTTTTTCCTTTATGCAAGATTATTTGGTTGGACAGATAGCCCTGAGAACATTTAGTAAATTTATTATTTGCCGTTTTTCTTGGGAAAGGTTAAAACAATGTATGTGCCTTGTAATTGTTTCCAGATACATATCAAAATTGAATTGAATCTTTAAAGCTGTTACATGGAAGGTATTGGGGATTATTACATTATTACCTTATGAAGTTTCTAAGTTTTAAGAGTAAACAGAAGATGTGCGGTAATTTCTTGATTTCTGTGGCAACTGCCAGGTTGAGCGGGAAAAGGCCCTGCTGCTAACAAACCTTCAGGAGTCGCAGACACAGCTGGAGCACACGCAGGGGGCCTTGACGGAGCAGCATGAGCACGTGCACCGCCTCACCGAGCGTGTCAATGCCATGCGCCGCCTGCGCTGTGACAAGGAGGCGCTCATGGAGCTGGAGGAGGAGCCTGAGAAGGATAACAACGCTTCTGCCCTAACCGGCACCCGTGACAGGGAAGCCCGGGGCCTCGAGGTGCTGGAGTGCAAGTACAAGGTGGCGGTGACGGAGGTGATTGATCTCAAGGCCGAGCTGAAGACACTGAAGGAACAGTACAACCAGTGTGTGGAGGGCCATACGGAGGAGCGGACACGGAGCGAGAGCAGATTGAGGGCCCTGGAGGAGCAGGTGGACGGGCTGGAGCAAAGTTGCTGCGAGGGCCGCGATCGCATCCTCAGTCTCGAAGCAGAGCTGCAGAATGTGTTGAGTGCAGCCAATGAGAGCCACACCCTCCTGAATACCGCTCAGGATGAGCTGGTGACCTTCAGCGAGGAGCTGGCGCAGCTCTATCACCATGTCTGCCTGTGCAACAACGAGACGCCCAACCGCGTGATGCTGGACTACTACCGGCAAGGCCGTGCTGCCCGTAGCAGCAGCCTCAAGGGCTACGAGGACCTCCGTGGGCTGTTGTCTCCTCGCCTCGTCCGGCGGCTGGCCGCTGTTCACGCCGAGCTCCGCAGCCCCGGAGATTCGCCTTCCAGGGAACAGCAGCCCAGCCCTGCTCGCACCCCTGTGGGCTCCCCCTCCCACTCCACTATCCCAGAGCCTGGTGGTGACTTGCGGAAGGAGCCCATGAACATCTACAACCTTAACGCCATCATCCGTGACCAGATCAAGCACCTCCAACGGGCAGTGGACCGCTCCCTGCAGCTATCCCACCAGCGAGCCGCTGCCCGCGAACTCATGCCCATCATCGACAAAGACAAGGAGGCCTTCATGGAGGAGATCCTCAAGCTGAAGTCACTACTGAGCACAAAGAGGGAGCAGATTGCCACGCTGAGGCTGGTCCTCAAGGCTAACAAGCAGGTAGGAGATGCCATTTTAATCGCAACGCTGCCGAGTCTCGTCGCGCATTTCGTCAAACCTTTTCTTCGTCATTAAGTGTATGTTCGTGTGCAAAGGTCGCAATTCTCAGAAATGCATTTTCGTAATAATTAAATGCGTAGCCTTTACTGTTGTACTCTGGATGATTTACGACGCTGCTACTGGAGGAACATTCGCCCCCTTATAATAATTGCAGTCACTGCAATGTTGGCGCTACAGCATTTCTTCACCTATTGTTATCCTGTCTATCCAATATGTTTTGTCTTGTAGATTTTATTTTTGAACCTTTTAAATGTCTATTTGTTACCTATTTGAGTCACTTAAAGTTATTACAATTCATTATAAACTCCATAATTGAGCAATGAGCTGTGTTTGGCTGGTTTTATTTCAAACATTATAATATTCGTAATTTAATATAGACATAATTATAATTTATAATATGTATAGTCGCCTTGCTGAATTTATTAGTAATTGGAAGGTGGGACTATGAATTATACGAAGGTGATAATTTAATTTACGAAGTCTTTTTTTAAGCCCTTTGTCTACCCGATGGGTTTTAGTATTTATCTTATGTTAGGTCTAGCAGGGTGGGGTGGCACAGCAGGTAGCAGTGGTACCTCATAATTCTTGGTCTGTGTGTTTGAGTTTGGGTTTGAATGCTGCTCAGTCTGTGTGGAGTTTGCATCTGATCTGCCACGGTCCAAAGATGTGTTTCAGGTTATATTTGTGAATAAATTGCCTGTAGTATGTGCTTGTATTTGAAAGATTACTATCCATCCAGTCCGCACTCTGTCCTGCCCTGCGCTTTCAGCTGAAGCTCTGAACCACCAGTTTTTGATAAAAGGTGGATAGATGATGATATCGGTATGAATATGTGTGTGTTTGATGGGGGCTGAAGATCCACACCATGGTTCACCGCTGGCATCCGTACCACTTCGGCATCTGTCTCATCCCAACAGACAGCAGAGGTGGCCCTGGCCAACCTGAAGAGTAAATATCAGAACGAGAAGTCCATGGTAACGGAGACCATGACGAAGCTGCGCAACGAGCTGAAGGCACTGAAGGAGGATGCTGCCACCTTCTCGTCACTGCGGGCCATGTTTGCCACCAGGTGGGAGCCGAGGAGTCCCGCCTGCGGGTGTTGCATTTGTTCACACTTTAATCTGTGCATCTTCTCACTGTAGCGTGAACGTATGTGTGTCAGTGTGCTGTCTCTGCGTGTTTCTCCTGCCCCACGCCGCTTCCAGATGCGACGAATATGTGACGCAACTGGATGAAATGCAGAGGCAGCTGGCAGCGGCCGAGGATGAGAAGAAGACGCTCAACTCACTGCTACGAATGGCCATCCAGCAGAAGCTGGCGCTGACACAACGGCTCGAAGACCTTGAGTTTGACAACGAGCTGACGAGCCGCGGCCGAGCCAGCAAGGTGGCCAAGATCAAGTCCAGCCCTCCCAAAGTAAGTGGCAGGGCAGCAACCGCTGGCCCCCCCAGTCCCACCGCTTCCACTTCACACAGTGTCCCTGTGCCTTCCTCTTACCCTGCCAGCGTGCCCTCTGTGCCGAGCAGCCCCCCCTCCTTGGAGGCCCCGCCTTCCTCCTCCACGTCCATGTGGACGTCCTCGCAAACCCAACCTTTCCTCCTGGGCCACCCGCAGTGGACCCTGGGCGTTCGGACATTTGTGGTGGACCCACATGCATTCGGCGTGGACATTCACCCCACGGCCCCCGGTGCAGACAATGTACGCAGCACTGTCCGCTCCTGCAGCCCTGGCTCTGCCCCCTCCTCTCCATACCGTTCCCCAGTGCTCGGGGGGCGGCGGTCTGCATTGCATGGCTCCAGGACTCGTGCCCTAACAGACACAATGCGGTCTTCCACCCACTTCACACCCCTTACTACACCCAGCCAGCGCTTCCTCCGCCCTTACAGCTCCCACCGGCTGCCCCACTGACAGCCAGCAGTCCCACAGAGAGGAGGACAAACTGGTTTCCCTTTTGACTGTTTCCTGTGCCTAAAAGCTCCCATGGGTCAGGCTGAGTGCGCTGTGAGCACAAGTGTTTGGGTTGGTCAGGCAGCCTGTGCTTGTCCTGCGTGTCATTTAGTTTTTTCCATTCATACTGTTGGTAAGAAGGAAAATAGTTCTTCTGCATACAGCTCAATCTATACGTGATGGCTCAGTAACTGCAGATGAACAAATGAGTCTAGAGAACGGGTCCAAAAAATAAAATCAAAATAATCACCAGAGAAATCAAATAATTTTGCAAACATGTCTTTCTTAAGATTATTTGGGAGAAGAAACACACCTGTATTCCTTTCCTGTCTGCGTATTTCTATTTTACTGGGGCTCATAGCAGAGCAAGTTCACCATTTGAACAAGGAATAGAAAATGAAATTAATTTGTGTATCACCAAGTACAATTACAAGGGTTTTCACTGTAACAAAACCACTTACTCTGCATTAGTACTTTGCATTAAGAACATATTACATACAAAATTTTCGAAATGACAAAGATTTCCTTGATCATTCACTTTTAATTGCATTTTCTTCACTGTTCTGTTTTCTAAAATTTCTCATGCAGAACAAAAAAGACTTACATTCCACTTGCTGTCCAAGGTTGACAACAAAATGTACCCACACAGAATAGAAACTCAAATAAGAGAGCAGAACTGCTTTGGTTTGATGTTTTCGTTCGTTTCATTCCACTCGCTTCTAGCCGTTTACACTGGTGGCGTCGTGTTTGGGAACTTGGTGATCGTTGAAAATGAGGAAGGATGATCACGGACAACAGATGGCAATAAATAAGAATTTGTGGAGAATATGTATTTTTAAACTTTTTAAGTTAGTATTTATTTTTTGTAGCTATAATTAAGGCATATTGTTCCTAGTAAGTAAATCACAGTACGTAACTATTTTTTTTATTGTATTGTTTATATTACTATGATGCACCTTTGACATGGATTCTTTGTCTATACTGTCACTAAGCAAGTGATCTGTCCCCACTTAGTTTGTTATTTGCGTGTCGAAATAATTTGTCAGTATGTGGCCTGTTCTTAATTCTTATTTAACTTCATGACACAAAGACATTATTTGCATAAAGAAGTTTCTTACAGGTCCCTGTTTGTTTTGTTTCTGCTTATTTAGCTTAACTTACGTCAGCCAGCCAAAACTCTCCGAAATCAAAGAAATTCATTAAAAAAAACCCCAACGTTTGTTGCAAATTTGTGGTGGTTTTAGAAAAAACTAATCGGACTCTTTTTACCGTTAGATGCCTGTCGTTTCTGCCATAACTGTTACCTGCCTTTTCTTCCAGCCTTAGTCATCTGGTGCAAATTTCTTTCTCAAACATCTTAAAAGCCTTTTTCAAACATTTGGAGGGTTTTTGGTGCATTAATCAATTTGTTTGTGTGATATCTTTTCTTCCAGCTTATAACATTTGTTAAACATGCATTTTCTGTGCGAGTGGAATTGCACAGGGAAAAACACAAATAAATCTGACATCTTGCACAATAAAATTGAGTTGTGTGTCTCCTGGGTCTGATCCAGAGGAACACAGCAGCCTAAAAACACTACGCTTGGGACGTTGTGGTTTCTTCTACCAGATGAGGTACAATTGTCCTAAATGAATGAGGTTGTAGTGCTTACAGTGAATCTTTCTTGCTTGTGTTCTGGGAATCCTGTACTTGTCAGGTACAGTAAAACCCCGCCATGATGGCAGTAAGACGAAATCAGAAATAACTGGATTGGCAACTGTCTCCTGTCCTCCTGATCCCTTTCCGCGTCACCAACATTATTTTCTGATGGTGAAAAAGTACAGGATTTACTGAAGACAACATAACATTTGGGTGAAAGTGTCTATTAGTATTATTAGTATTGTAGCAGTCGTCGGGGGGGGGGGCTCGTGATTGTCCCATAATGTACTGCTGCTGCATGTTTATTAATAGCTGTGTCTAACTGTTGTGGTGAGTTACAGTGGGACTGTTGACCCTCTCTGTCTTCACTGTGTTTGACAGCTTTGAGGGGGGTGTGTTGTGTTCTGTGAGTGTCGCTGTTTAAACATGGCAGAAATCATACAAAGCTTGTGTTCCCACAGTCCAGTCTCCCGAGTTCTCCTTTCATAATGCCGTCGGCAGCACGGTCAAAGAAAGATGTTACATTACTATTGTACTATTAGTATTAGTACATATTATATTTGTCATGTTTATGTGTTATTTGTAATAAAAATTTTATACAATTGAATTTTATTGACCCCACTCATCACATAATGGCGGGGTTTTACAGCACATTTGACTGTCATTTAGTCACGAATGTTGTTCATTCTGGTTAATTTTTCCTGTTTGAAATGTGAAGTAAAAAGCATTTGACAGGAATATTTGAAGTTATGTCAACTAGACATTAGAGCTTCTGTTTTATCTTATATGAAGTAATGACTTTTGGTCTGATAGTTGACGGAGCAATATTAAGTTAACACCAGCTAGGGGGTGTCACTAACATGTAAAGGGGACTGTAAAAAGTGTACATTAGCAGTCAGGCACAATCCTGGTGGAAATCATGGAGGCAACATGAGATGGTGAAGGTGGTGGATGGAGCAGCTTTTAACCTTCTGAATACAGCATGAGAGCAAAGGCGTCCCACTGGTTTCAAATGTCACGTATAGATGCGCTTTCAAATGTCATATGACCTGCTGTTTTCACGTGTCATATATTTAGATGTTGCACAGCAGCAATACATTATGGTGCAAAACATTCTGCAAAAATATGAAACCTTCACAAGTCATACTTTAACTCTTTGTCTCTCTCAAGCAGGGTTTTGGTTACATGGATGTACATATATGCACATGTAGTCATACCGCTAGCATGGAAAGATGTGGAAAGGCTGAAGTATACTGATGGACAGGGTTGTTTGTAGGCACGTAACCTTAAATTATTTTAATACTTTAGGACTCTACTGATTATTCTGGCGATTAATCGAGTAATCAGATCTTTTTTTATTATTAAACAGCAATAGGAAACATGCAGGAGAGGAAGAATGAACAATTGCTTTGTTCCATTTCATTCACGTCATTTTTTATTCACAGAATTAAATGAAACAAAAATACACTCAAGCATAAAGCATAAACTAAACCTGGTTAGCCATTAAACATTAAGGGCAACATTAGTGACACCAAGTTTTGAACAAACTAGCACATAAATAAACTTTAAATATAAATAAATAAATAAACATTCTTTTGCTTATTTTATCCATCCAAGTTCTACACAGAGCTGAAAGCAGTTTAATTTAAACTTAAGGACAAGTTACTATTTCAATACAGCTTAGAAATAATAAGTCTTACGGGCGCCTGTGGTTTCAATGAAAAATGAAAAATGTTTTTTGGGAAGGTTTTTTGGAGTTTGTAGAAAGTAAAAACCAATGGTCAAGATGGTCAGGAAGTTCAGAAGTGGTGTCCACTCCATTGTGTGCGGATGCAGGACGATCAGGTGCTGCAGCATCACGAGTTCAGCGAAGCGTCTTTCAGATGGAACAAATCCTCAAAGATTTTACTTAATCAAATTATTTGAGGAATCCTTTCAACCCTAATTCCATGTTTCTTTCCTCCCCGTGGTAGCTTGTAGCATGGACCTGTGGTTGCTTCTGACAAAACAAGCAGATAACTTGTTCCTGAGTGGGAAGGGTGTCCCAGTTGGGGGCATGTAGGAGCTGCACAGGGTGACAGCACAGGGCAGGATGGAAACCAGTGTGGCCTCCTCTCAGGTTCCCCAAAAGTCATAACAGTCAGGCAGCACGCCCACGTTCCCTTAACCTCCATCAAACTGCGAACAGCCAAGCAAAATGTGTCTGGCACTCACCACGTTTCACCGTCAGATGTCGCTGTTGGCGCACAGTTTACTGCTTTTTAAGCTACACCTTCCATCAGTGTTACTGTGATGCAGGACTGCAGAACCTGTCAAATGCTTTTTGTTTCACTGACAACTGTGTGCCTGTTTCAGCTGCAGATTCATTGCAGTTTATTTGCGTCTTGCTTCAGTGCAAGACGCAGAAAATGTCCAGGTATCCAAGCTGGGTACATCTACAAGGCTGTTTTCAAGGCTGTTACAAGCTCTGCAGTGTAATAACTGCTGGATTTGGCTGACCATAGTACTGGAAGGGCTACACAGGCAACTGCAATACCTCTTAAATCATTCCATGCTGTAGTGATGTGATGCATTTTTAAATCAGTGTTGCACACTGCAGAAGAGGACTGATGAGAAGGTAACAGAATGTATGTGAGTGTATGTGCGTGCGTGTGTGTGTCCATTATTGCCTGTACGACATGTCGATCGATTGCCTTTCCGGAGCTTTCGCTGCACGGGAAAATGGGGAATGTCTTGTCAAGCACATAATGCGTAACCATTATTCTGCTGTGTTTATTTTATATATTTAATTGTGTGTACATAAATATACACACACCCACAAATATTTCTAGTTTATTTTTAAACGCACGTATGTTTATATAGGAATGTGAGGTGATGGATGGACAAAAGGATGGAGGAATGGATGGTTATTTAACATGAAAGCGGAAATGCAGAGGGGCAGGCTTTCAGACAGGAGCCATTTCTCACTCTCCCTCCATGTGTTGACCTTGGTGTCACTGTAATCCTGACTGTCACCCCTCTGTATATCTGTCTAATGTGTCAGTTTCTCCTAGATTGTCAGCAGCCTGCTGCCTCAGTGTCACCACTCTCCACGCAGCTGAGGCGAGGGAGGGCCCCGCACGCCCGCAGGTAACAGTCCTTTACCAACGCCGTTCCGCCCACATGAAGACGATCCAGGCTTAAATTCTGGGTCCTTAATTTATGTTTGTGCTAACGGCTTTGTTGGATTGAAGTTTGCTTTGGAATAAATAAATATAAGCATAAACAAAGAGGCTTGTTGCCATGGCCACATCTCCTCACATAAGCCCCTCCCAATCTTGAGTCATGATTTCATGCACACGTCAATACATGACCTTAGATAATCTGTTAAGCGCGTGAGTACACGGGATCCAACCAGTGCTTGAGTACTCCACTCCCCATAATCCTCTGTGCTTTCTTCTGCCCCCTGTTGACCGCATTTTCTGGCTGACTCGCATTCCCAGCAAAAGACTGCAACTGCAGTGCATGTACATAGTTCAAAAAAGCCTCACCGCTACATTTTATTACCCAGGGTGCACTATGTTAGGTGGCATGGACCGCACTTTTACCGCGGTATCAGAGTGGTCGTGTGCTTCAAAATCACACCTGCAAACTGTGTTTTGCTCCCCAGCTTTTGTACATCACCCCAGAGAGGTGGCACGGCACTTTGTTAAATTTAATAGTGCTGCTTTCACAGTGTTTGGGCCGCTGTTCACCACAGTACTGTCATGTTGCTGTCACTTGAAGCCCTGGAAGCAGAAAAAGTACAGTATATAGCCTAAATCACCCTTGTAAATGTACAGGAGCATGACTGGTAACAAGCTATCACAACTTTCCATACACATGGAAGTTGAAAATAAGTGTAGATATTTAGAAAAATAATAATGATAATAATGGCAGTGGGTGTTCAGTGCCAGGCAGCTGAGGACCAGTTCTGTCTTCTACCTGCTGGCCATGTCTGGTCTGAGCTTGTCCTAACTTGTTTCAGCCATTTTCTGCTGTAGAACTTGGCTGCAGGTCAAGTGTTTCTTGAGCTCTTGCACGACAGGGCGTCTTTTGTGTGTTCTTTTGTGTCACCTAAATACGGCTGCAGAGGGATATATCTTTTGTTTTGTTTCCTCCCCTCTTCCTTCCCTCCAACTTTCATTTTCGGTTACCTTGCTCCTTCCCTCGTCCCCCCCGTATCCCCACCCCTTGGCACTGCTTGTAGTCGCAAGGTTGTGTTAGCTCTCCAGGAGGACCGGGTCTACCTCTCCAGCAGCAGTAGCAGCCGCAGCAGCTCGCCCTGTGCCCCCCTCAGCTGCCTGGCTCACCTACCTCCGAGTTCCGGCCCGTAGCCCTGGCGAGGACACTCTACCCCATCCAGCGTGGACCCCAATAACAGCGCAAAGACGCTACCCCTCTTGGGCCCTAAAAAGTTTCCTTGGGGGCCCTTTTGCCATTCCGAATATCAGCAAGGCCCTGCCCTTAGGCTCCACCTCCTCTGACTAGGAGGAGGGGCCACGCTGATGAGGTTCAGAAGTTAGGGATAACATGGCACTCAGGAGAGACACATGCGGTGCAGGGAGTGACCGTTCATTCCTTTATTTATTTATTGTGTGTTTGTAATGCTTATTTTTTTTTCTTGGAATTCCTGCTTGGAACTGGAATTCCTGTTTTCCTCTTTGTTGGTAAACCACGAAATTAAACCAAAATATATTTTTTTCTTCACTTTCCACTCAACAAAACTTATCAGACCACTGAGAAACAAGTATGAAAGTATGAAATGTAATATTTGCCATTCTTGCCTTTGATTTATAACAAGGTGCAAGCACACTGGAATGGTAGTATGTTTTATTTTCATAGCCCTAACTGAATACATGTATTAGATAATCAGCTTCTCCAAAGACTTGAAGATGTCACCTCCAAGTCTTCACTTAGTGTTTCAGCTCTGTGTTATAAAGTGTATGGCTACACACCTGTTGTGTGACCAATAAAATTTGCAGCTCAACTGGATCAAAGCAGAACATTAGTAAAGTGGGTGAAATGTCAGTTTAAATGAGTAATTTCATATTTTCCATCCGTGAGAAAGTGCGAAGCATCTCTGTATGTTGGCACTGCGTGATGGTATCCTGCTTTCTGGTTCTTATGTCGCTAAGGAAACCAGAGTCTTCAAGACCTTTCAAACCGTGTTCTAATTTCTCCTGCTAGAAGTATTTTTCTGTTATTATTTCCAGTATGTATGTGTAGATTTTTGTGTTTAAAAATTAATTTCAAGCCATTATTTCAATCTGTTTTCTGCACGTCTATTTTTTTAGTTCTCTTTGTAAGCCTCTTTCTCAGTGCTGCTGCCACACGTGGATGAGATGTGAGGAAATATCAGTTGATTGATCATTTCTCAGGATCCATCACCACCCAGTTTTCAGCAGAAATACTGAACAGTTGCAAAAATTTTAGTTGCAGTTTAACGCCAGGTTTTTTTAAGCCCGTTTAATAAGCACAAACGTTGAGCTGCCCTTCAGACCAGACCCTTGAACGTTGTTTGAGCTAAAACCACTGGGTGCACATTCACAGATATCTTCAAAACCAGCAGTCAGTCCAGGAACCAGGTGACTGACCAACACAAACCAACTAAGTTACTATTATGCGCTTATGTCAGTGAACATCTTTTGCCTTAACATGTTACATTATTCACACGTCAGACCGAGCAGTGGGGCAACAAATGTATGGCAGCACTGAAGCCTTATAATGAAAAAATGTACACTGAATTATATATACACAGTCTGTTTAGAAAGTGTCCAGTGATAACATTGCTTATAAATGGGACTGTTGGGGGGGGGGGTGGAATGTCAATGAATCAATGCTAATTCGGTCAATACGAGACAAGTAGTTTATCTTTGGGTATCACATTTACAGTCAGCCATCAGAACATCGTGACTCGTGTAACAGTTCCTTGCAAATCTCTTAATCGGCCAAGTTCAGCAGCCTCCGTACTTGCCGGGTGTTGCGACTTGTTTCATTTCCTGAAAACCAAAATGGTGCTGAAAGAAGAGCGATTTCAGGATATGGAAGCAATAAAACAAAATGCAAAAGAGCAGCTAATAGGGATTCCCAAAGACTTCCACATTTCCACGTGCGGAAGAATTTGGTCAAACAACAAGGTTTGCTGGGGCAAATGTGTGAAATCTGAAGGAGGATATTTTGAAAAGGATTTAGTCTCCAAATCACTAAGATATGTAGTTTTAATATAGGCCTGGTGTGGATACTTTTTAAACAGACCTCATACTAATGTGAATTATGCAGTAAAATGAAAATGATAAATCAGAGCTGCATTCTAGAGTAGTAGTCTGGAGGAGGGGGGGTGGGAGCTTTTATTTTTCAGTTGCAAAAAATATTAATAAGAGTTACACTGGAAGTCACTAAACCAAAAATTAAGATGACGTTTAATAATCCGGGGATCTATAAACTTTTTCAATTCACTTTGATGAGCCATCAAATTGTAACACATTTATTTGACTTCCATTGTGTGTGAACTGAGGCTTCACATATATTGACCACATGTAAGTCAGAAATTGCTGGATTCCCATGTATCCTCCGCCTGTATGAGATTACTGTCCCCACCGGTAAATTCACTATAGTACCGCGTTGCCAAAATGATGCATGTGTGACAGCGTTCATTGTGGCTGGATCCTGACCTGCTGCTCTGTCACCTGAAGAGGTTTTACAAGAAGACATCAACACAATAAGTTGGGAGTTTGCAGAAAGTTTGTTTCCTGATTTTATTTATTTATTTATTTTGTCTCTCTGCTTTGATTCTTGAATGCATAAAGGTTGTGTTGGACTTTTATTAAATGGACTTTCACCTTTTACATACGACCTTTCTGAACTCTGCTCCTGAGAGTCCTGTGAAGGACAGACATGTAAAGCTTTGACTCATGAAAAGAATAACTTCTGTGACAAGATGGGATGCGGTGGGACATGTTCCAGGCTGAATGTCTAACAGCGGAGAACAGAGACTCACCTGGCTGCTTGCACAAGCAGATCACTGTGCTGTGACCCCCCCCCCCCCAGGCCAGCCAGTGACACCCTGGGCCTCCATTCAGCAGTGGATTGTGGTTCCAGTAGACAGTATGACAGCAACATTGCAATGTGCTCTTCTGAATTTTATTACATCTATTTCTTAAACCAATACATTTAAACCAATGTATTACCAACCACTTTCAATAAAAAAGAACCTGATTACCCATGAGACTGTTGGTGTTTGTTTTTTGTGGGCTTGTGATCAACATGAAAACACAAAATGGAGTTAATGTTTGACTATAATATGATTCATACAAATATGAATGTTGATCAAATATGAAAATTTTGTTAACGATATGCCGCTTTTCTTCGGTCATTTAAGAAAGACTCCAAACATTTTTGCGATTAGTATAATATTTGGATTTTTCATGTGATCAGAGCAACTTTTAACATCACTGTTTTTGTAAGAAAGGGTCTTCATACACATTTACACATAAATATGCAACGCTACCAGCAAGAAGAAAGAAAGAGCTTTAATGTAAACTTATCTTTAACTTTCTAGATCAAGCTAGCAGGAAGTTTATTATCTTAGAAGGTCAAAATGGGCTGATGGTAACAACCCCATCATTTGAATATTTCAGCTGCTAAGTTAGCTATGATATTACATTTACCAAAAAGTTTATTGTTCAGCAAATAAAAAAGGAGGGAAATTCCTTACACATATACCTACCTAACAGTACCTGTCTTGCAAAACACACACACACACACACACACACATTGCTGCTAACCCCGAGGAACACCTGGTCAGGTGGGCCGCTGAACCCGGAGGTGTGGAGAACACCAGGGACAGTGACGTCACGAGCGGAGTTTTTTTTCACACTGAATTTGGAGTAGTTGTCTAGAAGGAACTGGGGGAGGGGGTCCGTTTGTGGGTGGGTTTTATTTTGGAAGTACAGGACAGAACAGTTCTCTGTTTGAGTGGTGGGTGGAGTTAGAATCGAATCATTTGACTGATTTAAAAAAAATCAAGTACATCAAACAGGCATCGTCACAATACAGAAAATCACAGTATTCAGAAAAAAAATACACTTTCCACAAATGTCTCACAGTAAAACAATTCCAAGAGACTCTTATTGTTCCAAAGTCCAAAATTCACATTACGTAGCTTCACATCCGAATTAATGATAATCTCGATAAGTTTATCCAATAATCACTGGCGAAAATCCCATAAAATTTGTCAAAATTTTGCATACAAACTCACAGTATATATTCCTCAACGTTTCAAGTGCATGTTCAACATTATATGTTGGAAATGATTTCTACCGAACAGAACTCACTTAACATAAAATCAAAGCACAGAAATCCTTATAAACGAAGATGTAAAACAACGCATTCCTCCACTAAACATCAAACGCACCAAAAACGATTATTTCACCAGTTTAAAATAATTTCCCTGATGGTGGGTGGGGTTTCCCAGGAAGGTTGGGTTGTGGGCGGGGTTCTGGGGTGAGTCTTTTGAGCGATTTGCAGGGGAGCGTACCAATAATGGGCGGGGTTTAACTCGCTTGTGGGCGGGGTTGTGACCTGAGGAAGGAGTTTACGAGGGAGTCGTTGGAGTGACTGACAAGGATTATGGGTGTTTCTTGAGTGACGGGCAGGGTTTTCTCGGAGGCGTTTGCTGTCTTGAAGGACAGTAGCAGAATGACAGGGACTCGACACAAGTTGTCTAGGTATTTTTGACCTGATTTGCAACCGCTTTGTCTCCCTTAAACTTCAAGACGCGCCGTTTTTAAAGTCGCGATAAGCGCCTCAGGTTTCTTGTCAACTCGACAAGACCTTCAATATGCGGAATATGAGAAGGCAGATGTGCTAAAATGTGAAACGCGAGATATTTTTGTGTGTTTCTTTTTAAAATTCCAGTCAAAGTCAGTTTTATTTGTTTAAAAAATCAGCCAAGTTTGATCTCTGATAAAATGCGGAGGATAAATGAGATGAACGAGGCCGTTTGACGGGCGGCTTCCAGACACGTTCGAGAGGCGACGGCGGGGATGTCGCGCGACGCGGAGGACTTCAGGCGGGTGGCGGTTCGGAGGAAAACCCACGTGGAGGCGCGTGGATGCGCAGGTGAGACCTGCGGGATGAGGCAGATAGCGGTCCTCGCCACCCCCAGCGGTGCTTGTTCACGCGCGGCTTTACTCGTGGTCCGATCACAGCAGGAAACATCAGCTCTTATTCACCTCCACAAAGCAGATGATTGTACCTGATCCAACCTGTACCTGATTGTACGAATGTGAGCGGGGAAGTGTAAACAAAGTTCTACCTGCTGCCCCCTGCTGTGGCAGGATCTTCTGCACACCGAGAGGTTGGAAGGGTGAGGGGAGGAATGAGGCAGCGAGGCAGGGCAGGTCCAGACTGCCACACAGACAAGTACCAGCCGGCCGATTGTGGTACGACATCCCCTCCTTCCCGGATCTGCTGTATGGTTTATCGCCCAGATCTGGGCTCCCTGCCATCCAGGGGGCTTGAGCTGGGACCTCCAGCAGGAGCTCATACGATATGAGGGCCTGGAATGGTTCCCGTTGCCCATGTAGGATGTGTAGGAGCACATCTCCAGCCTATTTATGTGTAATGGTGGCTCAACTCAGGTTGCACTTCTCTAAATCCTTGGGATTAGACCCAGAAATTGAGAACTTGTGGGCTGTGGGGTTTATTTTATGATGTGAATAAAGTAGCCAGGTTTATGAGACTTTAGTGTCTTCCCTCTCTGTGGAGATGTGTGGTGTGAAGGCTGGGCGTGTCGAATGGCGTGCGATCAGGAACACGCGTGTGAAAGAGAGGAGCAGCTCTGAGGCCAGCAGGTCAGTGGAGCACAAGGGCCGGGGCTACATAACCATCAGGAAGAGAAGCAGTCTGATACTGAGCAAAGTGGAGCACTTATGCACCACTTGACCCAAATGCATAATGAGAACAACTGAGAAGAAAGGATTAGAAGAACATCGAAAAGGGGGACGTTCAGATGACTGTGGTGTCACTCTGTCCCTGTCCTGTCCATGACTGTCCTGCTGTCATGTGGACAGGAGATCAAAGGGGCCCAGAGGACTTCACGTTAGAAGTTTTGGCTGGTTAGGCTCTTGAACCAGGTTACCTCCGACCGTGCCCCTAAACCACAAAAAAGTGCCGCTTTCTAGTTAGCAGATCATTCAGAGAAGGTCAGGCTCACCTACTTATTATTTCCTCTTCAGTTTAATTGTTCTGTCCTTGGTTGTGAGAGGACTAGGGGGGCATCAGAGTGGTGTTCCAGCGGTTGTCTGCCTCCTCAGCCCCCGTTGTTGAAATGCCCACCACCATGCCCATCAGGGTTTGCACTTGGGGGGGGGTTCTGATGATGACTAGTGGGAGCTCCACCCACATGTCGAGGTCTCCTTATAACATCATGGTTCTTGTGTATCGGTGTGTGTTATTATACGCCCAGCAGGAAGATCACAGGAAGACGTTCATGCTAGTGCTGGAACGCGAACAAAGTGCTGGTGTTTCCCTTTGCAGGGTGGGCCTTGTCTTCCTGGGATTGTGCAGTGTTGTAAACTACAGGATCTGCAGTTCTGCAGCTGCTGCAGTTGTTGTTCTGAACGGGTCCACCGGGCTGAGCCTTCAGCTCTGCCTGGTTCCCCCGTGGAGTTTGGGCTCTGCAGTGTTGATGTTTGTTTGATAAAATCCCAAAGCTCCTTTGCAGTGAGGGTCACAGCACAGATAAGAGTGGAGTGGAAGAGGAGCTGGAGAGTGTGCAGGCCTGTGGTCTCACCCAGGGTCTGTGTAATAACAGAGGGATTTGGGAATAATGCAGGAAGTCCAAAGTTTTCCTCTGCATTCCAGTGAGGAGTTGCCGCACCCTTCAGTTCAGCTCAAGGACAGGTCTCCCGGTGTTTGTGCTGCAGGGTGTAGTGCTGATAAGGTGCGCAGATCCGTAGGACCCTTGTAACTCCGATGTACGGAATACATTTCTGTTGTTAATAATTAAAACAGTTTTTTTTTTTCGCTATCGACCCAAAGTACAAGCTGGTAACTATCGACCTTCCGGTAGATTCTCCAAATCCAGAGATGCCGTTTATTCATTGTAGATGTGTTAAACATTTATCACATGTCATTGCTGAATAGCTGCTTGAGAAAGCAACTTTGTGTAGTGGTGTCTACAGATGTGATCATATAATATAATGATAATAAAAACAATCATTGCAAAAACTAGTAAGTTAACAGCGGGGTTCCATTCCTCTGCTACTGTATTATACAGTATAAACATGTAAACAAATAACATGCACAAATGCTATGTTGTGTGATGTGGCTGTGTTTTACTTTTTCAGGGATTTCACTTATTAGTCATTCAAAAATACTGCTGTTGAATAATAGCAAAATAAACAAGTAGAGTATTTTGTGCTGCACTGTTATTTTCAGTTCCATTTTCAAACTCTTTCTCTCGCATTTTTCAGCAAAACTAGAACACTCACTCTTTCACCCACGAGCTGTAGTGGATGGAAAACAAATCGAATGGAATCAGACAAAAAGTTCTGGAAAAAAAAAATTGTGAATAAAATGTAGGCACTGAATGACATACAAATACTGACTGAGACTAAATGTTGAAACCAAACATGGGGACTTGAAGATAATATGCTGTACTAGTGTTTAACTAATACCAACACAGAATAATAACAATAATAATAATAAATTCCGGATAGACACCTAAAAACCGACTGAGTTCCAAGCAGTAACAAATACGGTGAGTTTGGGAGGCTCAGCCAGCTGACATGATTTGGTAGGTGGAGAAGTTATTGGGACCAAACATCAGGACTCCAAAATGATACAAGGTTTATTGGGTGGCTGTCTTAGATCCGGGTTGTCCTGACTCCAGGTGTCCTTCCCTGTCCAAATTCTCGCTGCCCAAATACCCACTAGAATTGCAGAAATCTGTAAACAAAATTCACTCACTGAGTGAGTTCGCAAGGTTTGCGAATGAGTCTGAGTGAGAGGATTAGGAATGTGAAAGAATTGCTTCAAGGCTGTGGAGCATCATGAGAAGAATGCCTTTTGGCCATTTTGGGTGTGTTAATTGATGCTTCACACACACTGGAGAGAAAGGGCACAGTTATGCAGTTGTTTATAATAGTCATGATGTGCTCAGTGGATCCCTACTTTGGCTCATTACTGATCGAGTTAAAAGTGTAAATTACCCCAGACCGGTAATTCTGCCCTGTAGTTTTCAACAAAAAACTCGGCTGTGATTTCTGGGCACAGTGAGAAGCAGCTGGGAAAGGTGACGAGAGCGCTGCAGTCGTACCTCAGCTGTTCTCCTCGTAGGATCATGTCCTGTACTCTCATTATTTAAACATTTTGTGCACCATTGCTGTCATCTTCCCCATGTAATTTTGTGAAAATGTCTTCTAAGAAGCAGGAAAAGCTTGTGAACAAATCCTCGGCAGATTGTTACATAGGTGTTTATAAGCATTTTAGTCATTTTTGGGGAAATTGGTTAGGGGTTTTGGGATGGCCTGGGAAAACATTATTATTATTATTATTATTATTCTTTCTATTTAAGATAATGTAATATAGACTCCCACTATCTGAAAATTCGCTATCAGACACGTTTTCAGGAATGGATTCATGGATTTGGTAACCAGGGAGGACAACATACTGTATATGCAAAATACTTTAATGTATTACGACAGGTGTCCACTAGATGGCAGCAAACAGCTATGAACGTAACCACTGGCTCCGCAAGGCTTCAGTAGCCCATCAATAGGTGAGATCAACATCTCCCCTTGACTCACCATTACCTTGTCACATTAAATGTTTTTTAATCCATAACGCTGGATTATTCGGGCACATCTTCAGCTTCATCTCCACCTTGGATTTCAGCAGAAGCTGTGTGTCTTGGTGCTCCGTAAAGACAGTCCAGCTTGAAAAAAACTAATGGAGAAAGAAATCTTTTCAGGGAGACCTTCAATATTTATTTACCATCCTAAATTTCTTCGACACCGACATAAGGAAAACAAGGCAACAGAAACAAGGCGGTCGAGGGATTCGGAGGTTAATGGTTAGATACTCATGTTGCGCAAACACAGTAAAAAATAAAGACAAAAACAATAGGTGAGGCTGAAATTCCCTGGTAGGAAACCACACAGCTGACATCATTTCCCTCCATCAGTCGCTCCTGTCTAGAACGCGGCAAGTTTATCTCAGCCTCTCTGGCTCAGGCTTGTCACTCCTCTTACATGGTGACGGCACCTTCTGGAAGCATCTTGACTTCTTTTTTCACTGTGTGATAATTTACTTGTCTTCCCCAGAACTGGGTTGTAAATCTGTGCTGCACTGCAAGTGTGGCCACATGGCTGGTTCTGTTACCTTTTTGTTCCTTATCCTTTCAAGATGGGAGGATGAAGGAAAGGCGAAGGCTGAGCCAGTTTGTCTCCAGGACAATGTCCTGTCTGTCTCAAGACCTTAAAATTTTCTCACCCTCATATACCTGACTTGCCTCGGTCACTGCTTATGTTCCTCTCTCTGTGAGGGTCTTGGCTCTCCCGTGATGCACTGCTGTTGCATGTTTGTAAATGGTTGTGTCTAACCATTGTTGGGAGTTATAGTTATAGTTATAATGTCCACTATGGTGGAGAGCCCTGGTGCAGGTAGCACAGTCACACTTTTTTTTCCCAGATCAGAATGGGCAACCTATGACATAAAGTGTGTAGCATGACCAACTGTCCAATTGGGCAGTTATAATCATTCCATCCGTCATCTCCGTTTTTACTCTAAAATGCTCCTAATAAAACGTGTACAATAAATATCTAGAACCGCCATACAAAAATAAAACTAATCCTTAAAAACTAAGTTAACATCAGCAAATATATAAACTGCATGACGGTAAAAACATACCTCAAGGCTCTAACTAAAAATAGTTAAGGGAAACTTACTGGCAGAAGATGGGCGGCCCCCTGGCCTGGTCCCAGGCTGCCGCCGTACACCTAACCTACCTGAGCGAGTGTAAAAACACGTCCCCCTTTTAAATTAAAACCATCAGAAACAAAAAGACACTAGACAATAACCAAAAAAAATTACTACGATAAGTAAGGAACACGATAGAATAATAGAACAATAATCACAATAGACAAAGCAGCCAAAGTATATATGGCTACTTAAAAAAGACACGCACATTAAATATAAAGATAAATACACAATCAAATAACAAGTGACTGGATAAAATGAATAAATAAAAACCCTACACCTGACCTATAATATAAACAAATGAAAAACAAACACACACACAGGCCAAAAATAGGGGGCGCAGGGCCTCCCATATGCAGACAGATATGGGTTACGGTTCTATTATTTTATTAGCACATATTATATTTAGAGCTCATAAGAGCTCATTTTGTTCATAGCACCAGTTTGCTGCCTACTCAGCTAATAAATGAAAATGCTGTATATTATATGAAACAAACACACGAAAACTGTTTCACTTTTTCTTTTCACATAGCAACTGGAAGGCTGACAAACTGTTTTTCATTAATCTCCCAGTAATCCTGTATTCCACGCGATGGAACTTTTTGGTCCCCGCTTTCCATGTTGGGTTGGGTTTTACTGTAATTAAAACAATGTGTTTTTGGTGCTGAACTGAGTTACGTGCCGGGATCCGGTTCAGGTTGTCTCATTTCTCAGCAGAGGACAGCCCTCCTGTGGGATGCGGGGCTGTGTGCCGTTCTGAGCTTCTGCTTTTCTATTCCCTCACATTTAGGGACGGCGGCACAAATACAGCCAGAGCTGCGAGCTGTCAGGTGTTGTCAGACGCAGCAGCCTGACGTGGGTTGGCTTGCAGGGCATTTTTGGGCCTGCTATTCATGCACAGGATGTGTGGTCCTGATTATAGGATCAAATTCCTGGCTGTTGCGGGTCATTCTTGATTTTGTTCTTGGCTTCCCTCCTCCTCCTTAGTGCCGGTGTGGGGTCAGGTGGGCAGAGCAGTGCTACACTGTCGGGCGACCACACGTGTGTGGAGACTCTTCTTGTAGGTAACGGTTACACAGAGTGGCAGTTTGATCGGAATACATGCTACCGGACGTTCGAAAGAGGACATGGGGACACAACTCATGCTGACGTTCCCGCCACAGGCTTGAAAAGGTGACCACAGCCGGACTTGGAGTGAAATGAAGCGACGCCGAAAGTATTGGTTTTGGAAGCCAAAAGGTAATCTGTCATCAGATTTGTGCCAATCTGCTCAGGTGGCTACAGGGCCTGGAAATGTGGAGGGAGATGTCCCAAGTGGCCACTTGCCCAGCTGTGCTGCCACTGTGAGGACGTGGTGGAGACACTGGGTAGGCGGAGCTGTCCTGGGTCTTACAGCTGACATGAGGTCAAAGCCCAGTGTTTCCCTTTAGAGGAGACAGGTGGCGATAGGACAGAGCTGCAGGACTGAGACACACGAGGGATGAGGAGGTTAGGAGAGACAAGCGTGTGTATTTCTCCTGAAGCAGGAGGTACTACCCTGCAGAAGAAGGCCGAGGTTGTGACACCACTGAGAAGCCCTGGAAGGAAGCAGTACGTTTAGATCGTGGTGCTTCTACATTTGCTGTATTTGGTGAATGTTAATTTTCACCGCTTTACAGAATTATTACAGACATGACATTGGGGAAAACATCAATGTTACACATTTGGGTTTATTTTCATTTTTTTTTATCGTCGCCTATTTTTTTATATCGCTATTTGAACTACAGTGATGTCTTGAGCAGCACTACTTCCTATATGTTTTACGTTAGCTCGCATTTTAAGACATTTATTCAAATAGTCTGCGATATTTTTAAAAATAGACTGTTTCTGAGTTTGTTTGCTTTTATGATTGGTATAACTAATTTATTTTGCATTATATTGCGTGTGCAAAGTTTCCAAGCTCCATTAATGCAATATACCGTATTAAAGGGCTCTTACTTCCCTGTTTCATTAAGCTCCTTTCCTCAGAAGCACATCTGATCAACGTGTCGCTGTATTTGTTTCGCACTCACGAACTGTGTTTTGTTAGATTGGAACACGGGCTTTGCAGCAAATAAAGATACCGGTGCTGCTCGTGATGCTGGTTATGGTGCTGCACGGGAGGTTTAGTGATCCAATGTCTCATGCAGCTACCAGCTGACCAGATATCAGCCTCAGCTGCCCATACAGACACTCCAGAGAAGCTTCTAGAAGCTCTCGGCGGACGGCCGTCTCTTCCAGGAGAATTTATTCACTCTTCCCTTAGTCGGGAGCTGTGTTCCTCCTGTGTTGCTGTAGCACATTTAAAAAGCTTTTCAGCTCCCCATTTACTGGTTTGCTTTCACTTGATGTCCAGCAAAGTGACAGGGATTATTTGTGTTATCTGCAAATACAGTTTAAAGTCTCACTCCAGGACCCCGATACCCCACAGGGTGAAACAGTTTGAAGGGTTTAACTGAATATCGTTGTGATTTCCACACTCTCTGTTCCACCTTCGCTCTTGCTGCTGCCGTTGGAGGCGTCATTGCTCGGTCACTTCTTGAAAACCTCTAATGTTTCTACCAGCGTCTCTTCCAGTTAACAGTTTTTTGTTTTGTTTTATTTTTTTTCTTTTCCAGCTGGTAGCTGGTTATTTTAAGTCGCGTATTTTCCGTTCGGATCCTGGGAACAGTTAGGATGTGTCCTCTGCTGCGCAGAAGTGCTGCCAAGTGGCCTGGGTTCCTTCTGTGAGGCCGAATGAGGACGGCCTGTGCTCTAGGACCCCACCATGTTGGTCAGTGAAATTTCTACATCGCATTGTTTCGCTTTTGACCGACTCCTTCTGTCCGCCATCTCCCCGGATGGGCGGCCCACATTTAAATTGGCATTACAGGCCTCCAACCATGACCACGAGCGACCACACTTGCTCTTTCATCATTAATAACAAAAGTTCTTTCACTAAGTGCTGCAGATTTACTCCGCCTTTGGCTGCAGTCGTTGCATTTTCCCCACTAAAAGGTCAAATGAACTATGACCATTTTTATAGGCACTTTGAACCTCCATTTAATACTGCGCTGCTGTGACCGAAACCGCTGCCCCAACACAAATCAAATACCCTCCACTCTGCTGACCTTGAGGTCTGTGTCTGAACCAAAGTGGTAATAAACGTGCGGCCCCCCGCACAGCTGCGGTTTGTAATGCTTCCTGGGGTGTCCAGCGGTAAGTGCAGGGATGGAACGAATCCATCGGACATATTTTTACAGCGCAAAAAAACCCCACTCTGAAATCCTCTTTCTATTGTCCACACAAACAAAGACAAGGAAAGCTGCAATGAAAACGAATGGAGGGAACTGGAATTAATATTTTTTTCAGCTGTGGTTATTTTTAATTTTCTAAATGCCAGCAGTTTAAGTTTTTTCCCCCTCCCTGTAAAAGAGTGTTTGTTGCTTTTGGCTCACGCTGCCATTAATGGACGGAATTCCTCTCCGGAGTGCTAACATCACCCCACGATCACGTGATCTTTCTGATCAAAAGGGGGACGAGAAACCATCTCACCTTGCCAAGGGGGGGGCCTTCTCTGTGGGCGCAGAGCAGCGCTTGTTTCGGCGTGATTCACCCCAGTTCTCTGGGGAACCCAGCAGAACGGAGCTTCTCTTGGCTGTGTTCGTGCTGCTGATCATGTGTGATGAGAACTTTGTTAATACTGAAGGAAACTGCACATTGTGGGTTATTTAACGGAAGTGCTGTGGCTATTAAAGTGTTGGTGTTACTTTGGGTTGGAGTACAAAAACATCTGTTTCGTTCATCTCCAGAGTAAGTTGTAAACAAGTGCAACCGCGTTGTCCTTGGCTGTCAGACCCTGGCGTCGCCAACAGGGGGCAACAGGGTCCTCGGTGGCGTCACAAGTGGGGAAATTCCTGTTTTCAAAGCATCGCTACGCTGCTAGAAAGAAGGAGGCACTGAAAGATTTATGTCCCGGCTTAGATAGGCTGTGGTTTTCAGTAATTTATGGGCCGCAAATTGCCAGGACTGCAGGCAGAGCAGTAAACAAGCAGAACTAATTTGAATATATTAACCTTTGCAGTGTTTAGATTTAACCCGGTGGCGACACAGGCGAGATGACGCTTGGACAAGTGGACAAATCTGTGCTCTTTCTGATCGGCCATGGGGGTGGTTGTTGCAGATGCAGGTTTCCTCCCAGATTTGTACCCCTTCCAAGGACCAACCTCCGACACCTCGCGCTTCACAAGACGTTATCAGTAGCGAGTGGCAGCAGCACCGCCGGAACAGTCCGCACAGGCTCAGGAGTCCTGGCTTAAGTGACTGGGGTCCTTTTTCACTCTGGGCTTATGTGGATTTCCCATAAAAATTAACTAAGTGCTTATCGTGAGTGTGGCGCCTTGTGGAGATGAAAGCTCCGGCTCTCCCCAGGGCCCCCGGTGCCGCACTCAAAGGACAGCTGAATAATGGAAACACGTGGGCTGTCACCGAAAGCGCTGCCTGTGGTTCCGCCACCTAATCCGTTCAGTTTAAGGTGAGCTTGTTGCTAGAGGGTATTAAATGACACCAGTTGTCAGGGCTGTTCTCTACCAGATGGCAAATCAATCATTGCGTAGCCGCATGCGGCCTTTGGAACCCGTGATTTTGCCTCTGAGAGGCTTTATAAGGAGTTGCAGCGCTTTACTGGATCGACGGGACGCGAAACGCCAATCAGCGTAACACTCTGGACCACGGCAAAGGCCGCGGTCCCCTTTGTAATGACAAACGCCCGCGACACAAGGTCAGAACCCAGAGCTTGCGACCCTAGAGAGCCTAGTGCATGCTGGGTATCGGTTCTCCATTGTTTGTTTGGTCTTGATGGGTTTTGTGTTTATGTTTGAACCAGGTTGCTCCCAGGGTGTGTGTGTGTGTGTGTGTGTGTGTGTGTGTGTGTGTGTGTGTGTGTGTTGGATCCATGTATACCAGGCTGGTGCATGTCTAGCAGCAGCATGGGATTTTTGCACCGTGTGCGTTTTTGCGTATCCGGAAAAATCTGTTTTGACGCAATGACAGTTGGAGCAGCGGGACACATCCTGGGGCTGCGATCACCGAATTGCACCGAATCGCTGCCTTTCATTTCACCTCTGCAATGAGCAAGGGATAAAGGGGCTGGTATCCTTGTGAGTGACAGGTGTAACCAGGGGAGGAGTCGCCCCTCGTATCAGAACTGACTCCCTCTCCCGGCGCTGCCCACTAACCCTGCGTGGCCTCCCAGGTCCACGGACCCTCACCCCCTGTCTCAGATTCGGCTCTTGTCACTGCGCAGCAGCTCTGTAGCTGGTGGTCTGCATATTAAAACCTCGGTGGAGAGCTGCACTGTCCTGTGCATGACGAATGAACACACTGGCACAGAAGTGGGGTTCTTCTGGTGAAGTCGATGGGTTTGGATGCTGTTGACCTGCTCCCTGCGATTATTTAATATCGCTGAGAACATCTGGGTTTGCATGATGTTTAAATGATCTGCCCCCTGATGGGGGGGATAAACCACTGATTGAATTTTAAGTATTGCTTTTCTGTGTAGGCGTGGAGTGCTGGTGATGGATTTGCAACAAGGGGTCCGCTGAGACCAGAACAATTTTGCCTGCAGACCGAAGTAGCGTGGCACCTCGATAAAACAGCAGTCACACACGGATGTCGTCAAGAAGACCAGACCGAAGACCAGCAACACTACTGGCAACAAAGCAGGAGTCACAGTTGGTGGGCAAAACCTTTAAATGCTCCTTGGTTCTGTTTTCCAGCTTCATGCTCTTTGATGTGTTTTGGAAAAGTGTCATCCAGAACAAACACAGACAAGGCCAGGAATCATCTGGAACAACAATATCTGTTTCAGCTCCAAAATCAGACTTACACACTCACTCGTGCTGTCAGTTTTCCTTTAGACTTGTGAAATATGACGCCTGACATACAGAGGAGAACCCAGGCCATGGAGACGAGATGCTGCTGAAAGATCCTATTCATCATCCAGGTCCACGTTACTAATGAACAAGTAGGTGCTTAATGGAATTCGACAAGCCCCTGGATCTTTTTTAAGAACTCCTGTCTATAGTTGAGATGCAGAAGCTGAGATTTACAGCTGTAACATGAGGTCCGTTGATCTTGCAAAGACCATCGTGCGAGGCTCCGTGCCTGTAGGAGGAAGGAGAGGCAGATGAGGGACACCACTCATGAATGGACAGGGTTGACCTTTGCCATGTCCCACGGAGCAGCAGCACATCCAGAAAGATGGAGGGAGAGACCTTGCAATCTTTGGGGTGAAATAAACGACGACAAACTTCAGCTTTTGTCTTTGTTTTGGGCGGAAGCTGTTTTTTGAGTGGCAGGAAGGCGACCCAGTGAGAGCAGGTTTGCTCTGGTGTAGTGATCCTAGGAAGAGGACTAGATACGACACTTACAAACCCGGGCAAGATGATATCACTGCACCACGGAGCAACACATTTCGATGCAAGTGAGTTAGTGTCGGCCATCCTGTAAATAACACAGTATTAGTCAGGCGGGTCTTCCTGGCCGTTGCAGGTTTTCTTAATCCTCTGAGACGCTTTCTGAGTCACGCAGCAGTTGGCACTTCAGACCTTGGACACGGCAAGGAGGATCTTTTCATTTCCTGCTGCAAATCCCCAGATATGTTTGCCCTTGGATCTGGCTCATTTGTCTTCAGTTCTCAGCGGCGAGATGTGGTAACTGTTCAAATCCGATCGGGCTAATAGTCATCTCATGCAGATTGGTCAATATCCTTGCATTATTATTTCATTCTGCATTGAATCACATGTCTGGAATGTGACTGGCTGCTGTTGTGTCTGATCCGAAGGTCTTATTCTGGACCGAACGCATATGTCTAAACGGGGAACGTTTGTCCAGTGGCCTCTGCAGCGAAACACTGGAAGAACTGCAGTTGTATTATATGTGCGACTTCATGTTCCCTGCCAGGCCGTTCGGAGAAGCTCTTCTCACTTCTCCTGTTGCCCGTGAGTTTTATCCACAGTATTTATAGTACCTCACAGTATTTGCAGTACCTTGTCCAAATACCTGCTGCCCCCAGACTTCTTCCAAGTTTATGAGCAGGAGTCACATAGGGAGAGTTTGGGAAATAAAAATTTAATTCAGCTAGTTGGCGGGCATAAATAACTGGCTAAGAGGTGTGTGGTTGTATTTGCGGAATAGTCTTTTCTTCAGGGTGCTGGAGGTAAACCTGCATGTTTATTATAACACAGGTAGCTTCTGACTGCCAGGTCTGCTTACCTTCAAACACTGAAATTCCCCTCCTGGAAAATTAGTGTGATTTGATCATGATGTGTTTTCATGGCAAATATGGGGTGTGTGTGTGTGTGTGTGTGTGTGTGTGTGTGTGTGTGTGTCTATATTTCCTCTGTGTAGAAAACATCTCAGAAGGGGGCCACTGCTAATTGTGATGGTCTTTAGCCAGGTTTGTGGCCCATCTGCCAGACCCTCTGGGACCCCCGACTGCTGAGCTCTCCTTTTAGTGTTGACGTCATCGCTGGGGAAACCATTGGGGGTCGTAGGATCAAAGGACCTGTGTGTGCAGAATGAATTTAGTAGCTTCTGCTGTGGACACACTGGGAGTTTGTGAACATGGACAGGGCATGTATGGAGTATCTTCTCAGAACACATGCAGATGTCCACGACAGGCTGGAAGATACAAGGTTCCTGCGCAGATCTGCTGATCTTATTTCTCAAAAGTTTTTATAACCCAGTGTTGTGAAGTATTAAGTAAAGTGTTATTAAGCTGTCTCTGAAGCTGTTTTAACTGGGCTTCCATTTGAGACACTGGTGTTCTTCCTGAGGGTCCTACCGTGGGGGGTATGCACATGTGAGTGTGTGTGCTTGAGTTTAAGCCCTGCAGTCGCACCTGGGGCCAGTATGATGGACATTTTCCAAGGGAGATGAAGGTTCAGTCAACCAAAGAAGTTCAAAGAGGTGTTTTTTGTATTTTTCCTGAACCGCTCAACTGTATCCACTGGTTTCAGTTGTGTGGGTTAGAAGTTAAAGGTTGATGCTGTTATTTACCTGAGATGCCAGCGGAGGGACTGTTACAGCTGCCAAAGAGTTGCTGTGTGTCTGTGGGTGTGCAGCTCATGGCCATGTGGTGTAAATCAGGAACATGTGTTTGTCACCCTCTGTCTCACACCCTGTGTTGCACCCCCCCCCCCCATCAGCCTGGCTCCCCACCCTACCCAACTCATCTGCATTCAAAAGGGCTTCACTGCTGGATCGGGGGAGGTTCTTTTCATTCCCATCGGTCCACTATCCATTTTTCACCCCCTCCCCTGTCTGATTGACCCATGAATGCACTCCCCCCGCCATCTGCCCCTCCGGGTTGCTCCTGTGGGACGGAGACACACACAGCGGCTGAGCAGGGTGCAGAGTGTATGGAGCAGCAGGGTCTCTGTGACCCCCCCCCCTTCTTCCTTCCCTCCCTCCCTCCCTCCATCTCTCCTCCTCCTGCATCGCGTATCAGGGTCAGTGCAGAGAAGCTGTAGCCAGTGGCAGCAGCAGCAGATGAGAGCAGGACCTCTAAGCACCGCTTCCAGCAACAATAGCACCGATTGTGAGTGTTCACGCAGCGGGGAGAGAAGCGCACGCACAGGTTCACACGAGGGAAAGGCGCATTCGCCGCAGCCACAGCGAGCGGCTCTGCCTGCCCTGCTCTTCATCTCCACTGGAATGTGAACGTTCGTCTGGACCGCTGGCCGGCGGGTGACTGAGGGAGTGTGCGAGGAAGAGGGAGGGAGAGCGAGAAAGAACGAGGGAGAGGGACCGGCAGGGCAGCGACTCAGAGCCCCCGAAGCGTGACGCGTGTGGAGGGCAGCTGTCTGGCGGATGAAGCGGCGGTCAGACGGACAGATCGGCACCAGATAGGAGGCAGGTTCCTGTCAGGTCAGTGTGTTTGTCTCGCTGTCCGCGCAACAAGCGCACAGATCTCCATGTGTGGTGGCTTTTAACACCACTGCACTGCTTCCTTATGAGGAACAAGAGGAGCTTTGCAGGAAGAGTGTATACGATGTGTGTGTGTGTGTGTGTGTGTGTGTGTGTATGTGTGTGTGTGTGTGTGTGTGTGTGTGTGTGTGTCCACACCTGGTTTCTCTGCATTGCCTGGCTGATGAGCAATGCTCTGGGGAGTGGGGGGTGGGGGTCAGTAGCAGCTGTGTAATCCAGAGGGCTCAAACAGACATGCATGTCCCAACACAGGGTCCCCACAAGCTAAAGAGGGGCCAGAGCACCTGGTGTGCGTGTGTGTGTGTGTGTGTGTGTGTGTGTGTGTGTGTGTGTGTGTGTGCGCGCGCGCGCGTGCGGTTAGTGTGGGATGAGCTGCTGCGAAGAACGAAGATCAGATCAGGGTGGGAGAAGAAGTGGGGGTGACTGAAGTGTTACAGAGAGTGTGACAGCGCTGTGGTCGGGGCACAGGATTAGTCAGGGGGTTGGAGGCAAAGTGGGTTTTAGTCATGAGGCTGACCATTCGGCCCAGGCTTGCTCTCCTGCCATGCCGTCTGTATCCACGTACCCGAAAGGAGCAGGTAACTGTCTGTGGTCATGACCCGGGTGTGCTGCGCCCGCTCACACACACACACACACACACACACACACACACACACATTTCTCACCAAGCATTAAATACGATCCACTTTCTCACAGCCCCCTCAACTGGCTCCCTGCTGTTTACTCTGAGCTCTGTGCAAAATGCAAATGTTCAGACATAAGAGGGCAGGTTTTGTCCGCGCCTCTCGGAGGCAGATCTGCCATGGCTTCTCACACCTGCTACACGGTGATGTTCGCCGTCACGCCGGACCCAGTGAGATAAAATTCTCTGTTTGTGCTTTCTGTCTGCTCTTGGGTGGAGGATGTTGGGGCACTGCAGGCTGTTTGAGTTTTGTAGCTGAACTGGGTGACTAGCCGGTTTTCTTCCCCCCCCCCGCCAAGCCGTGATGTCACTGGAGAGTTTTGGCACACGTGCCAAGTGGGCGGGTGACTCTCAGCATTACTATGTGAGGAGCGACCTGCTCTGCTGCAGGAACCGGGCATAACTGTAATTTTCATTGTTTCTCTTCTCTGTCTCTCTCCTTCCTGGCAACTTGCGGAATGAGCTGCATCGCGCGTCCATGTCTTCCTGAACGAGGCACCAGCCGTGCCGCAAGGCTCCGCTTTGCTTGTGGCTGACTTTGTTTGTTCGTGAAGCTGCTTGAAAAGCTGGTTTCTCCCACATCCGCCTCCTTCCCAAAGAACAAAGTTCCTCTTCAGCTCGTACCTGCCGGGAGGCCTGTCGTCGATAACCGAGTTCATCTCAGTATTATTCACTGCATCCGGCCTTCTCACACCCGACACTTTACCGTGGCCTGTTCCACGTGGTCAGTCACATCTTCCTTCTCTTACACTGGTGACGTTTGGAACAGATCTAAAAAGTGCAACCTTTGATTTATATTTAGATGGGCTAAATTAGGCTCGCAGTGTTTTCACCACTTCTCATCTGAACGCAGTTTGAGCTGCTGTCTCCTGTTTTGTCTCATCTTTGGCTTAAACACGGCCAATGTAGCTGGTTGTTGTCTTGAGAAATATCCCACTGGCTATTTTTACAGCCATGTCTTCAGTCGTGTATTTTCTGTTTATTATTTACAGAGGATACAGCAGAGGCAATAATGTGACCTTTGCTGTAAATGTTTTATTTATTTATTTTTTTTCCAGAGAATTCCGTTGAGACCCGCTTTTTTCTGGCACTGTATTCACATCACTCTATAAATGTACCCAGCATGCCCTGTGTGGCTCTGCCGCTGCCTCAGGGGCCCACTTGCAGCCATAGTTGGGGTCTCCAGGCAAACACCCACACTCCAGCTCTGATCCCAGATGGCAGCGGGCTGCTTGTGCTCACAAGGGTCCTTTCAGACTGCGCTCAATGGGCTCCTTTCTCACGCTGCCTCTCGCACCCGATTATCTGTTTATTTATGGACTTCTCGAGACTTGTATCCTGTCAGCACTCTGGTCAAACAGACCTCGGCCCACTACTGCAGCGTCGGTGGCCACCGGGCTGGGCTCTGCGGTCCCACACCCACAGCATCACTTCTACTTTTTGGCGCTGAACCAAAACCAGCAGGTAGACAGGAAGTCCCGCCCAGTCCTTCTGTGACAGGCAGCTTTTGCGTTACTTAAGAACTTTTTTTAAGAACCTGAAGTTTGATTATTACTGACAAACAGGTCCGTCACTAGCGCGGTGCCAGTTGCCATCCCCTGCAACTGGGTAGGGGCCCATAAAAGGTGATATTTATTCTACTTTTAAAAATGGGGGGGCAGAGAAATAATCTTTTAGGGCTCCTAAAATTCCAAGCTGCACCCCTGCTGGAAAATGAGGGCTCAACCTGGGGTTAAAGCTGAATGAACCGTTGGGATATTTTATTGTCCCTACAAAAGAACAAAATTCAGCACTGCAGTTGTCTTGTTTTGTTTATAAATCAGTCTTACCTCTGCCCAGACGCACGAGAACTTAATGCTGCTGTTTGATCCAGATCCTATCCAACTTCTCACTAATTCATCCACCTGCCTTGGGATTTCGTCCTTGCGGAAGATTCCAGCCCAATTTAATTTCCTATTTCTCTGCATCATTAGATCAGGCACCTGTGAACGAAGGGTTTCCCTTTAAAAGATATGAATATCCTGTTCTGCTGTTTCTTAAAATATTCAATTTTTTTAGATGGATGAAGCTCAGTGGGGATGACGGTAATGGTGGCCAACGCACACTAGCACGGGGAAACCAGACAGGAACGTCGCCCTCCGCTTGTTGCGTCGCCCAGTGAATTATTAACCTCTGTTTGTATAAGAATGGCAGCCGCGGTCCAGCAGGGACTGTGAAGCTGTGAGGCCTCCACTGCACGCACCTGCTGAGTGGAATTAGTGGGCTCAGCCCTGGGAACCAGTGTGTCACTGCGGGCGGAGTGTAAACACAGGCACAGCCCTGTCACGTGGGGAGGAGGATCTGCTCTGGGAGCTCATCACTCGCCAGTGTTTCTCCTTGGCTTTTGCCACCGTTAAACTCGTCTCCACCATGCAGAGCCGCTTGACCACCGACCGTTATGGGAGGGTTAAACCGGTATGGAAAGTTGTAGCTTCAGGTAAGATGTTTTCTTGGTGGGGGATCAAGGTGATTTGTGCTGTTCCATCGTGTTCCTGCTTGCAGGGGCATCTCCAGGTGTTCCTCAGAGGCAGAGCCAAGGGAATTTTTACTTTTGTTTCCTGTGTTTTCACATAATATGGGTTTAGGCTGTCTGTGTGTGTGTGTGAAATCTAATCCAACACTCTTTTAAACTGTCGATTTTGTAACATACAGTGGAACAAGTTTATATGCAGAGAAGCCACACAGTTCATGCTGCGGGTTCTACATTCATCTGTGTTGTTTCTGTATTGGAAAACTCACTTCTGTTTTTCAGAAGGGAACGCTTGTACAATGAATAGAGTGGCTCATTCTGAAGGTCGTAGGTGAAGCATTTGTTTACAGTCCAGGTGTCTGTAATGTTCTGCCAAAGACAGCGATTGCTAAGAAAACTCGAGGTTGACCCTCTCAAGTGGGAGGAGAAACAATGCTACGTTAGCTTTTCTGGTTTGTTGTGTCCCTCAGTATCAACCGTTGATGAAACTGAAGAAGAATAAATAAGGTGGCAAGGGAGGCAAACAACTTTTGAGAGACATAGTCTGTGTCCCCTGAGCACAGCAAACACTACAGTCAGTAACACCAAGGATGCAGGTGTGAACTGAAGCTGACCAGCTCTCAGGAAGTTGTTTTTTGTCTCATCTTGCAGATGCTCAGACTTGACATGCACCTTCATGTTACAGGAAGACATGAATCACCAGTGTGAACTTGATGGCTTTCATTTCTGTATGATACCAACTCATCCAGCCTTTGCTCCAAGTTGTAACAGTCACAACAACTTCTAAAACATACAAACTCTAGTGGTGTATTCTGATGGACTGGAATCCCTGTTGTGCTCCATGTACTTTACCCTCAGTGTCACGGACTGGAAGGTGGGAGTTTACAAGAAGCTGAGCTGAGAGGCAAGAATCTCTTCACAAACATTGTGTTCACATGGTGCGTCGCACAGCTGGGGTTAGTGGGACTGGACATCTCAGCAGCAACACTGTTGTACCAATCACCTGCATAAAGAGCTAAAATTCCGAGATGCTGGGACAAACACATCGGCTAAACAACAAATTTAGTGGTGATGACAGGGTTGTTTCTGCACAGGTTACAGTATCCATCAGAATTTGAGTCCGCCCGACTGACCTCGGCTGTCCTTGTATGGAATGAACTGGGAATAAGAGAGAAAGCAAGGAAACCCAAGTTTTTTAGGTTCAACGTTCACGTTACTGCCATTCTGCACTTATACATGTGCACAAGACAGGAGGAAATATCATTTCTCCTGGACTGTGGTGCCCAGTACTTACAGACAACATGATGCCATAGTACAACAGATAAGTTAAGGTGGATAGATAGATAGATAGATAGATAAGTGACAATGTGAAGATTTTGATGGATTTATATAAAGTAATGGGCAGCAAATAATGTGACTTTAAAGTGCATTTATAGTGTAAATATCTTGGGGCAGCAGGTGGTGTCATGGTTGCAGCCCTTCTCTTGCATTTGAAAAATCAGGGTATGAACCCTTACTCCTGCTGTAGGTACTCCTGTCCAAGGCACTTATTTGCATAGAGAATAAAAATTACCCTGGTATGCAGCTTTTGAAAATGCTATTTTAGCAGTTCAGGGTTATCTGTGTTGTTCTGCGCTCTCTGAAGTTATTACTAGAACATTTCAGTTCTCTCATAGTGTTGTCCCCTCAGAAAAAAAAGCTTCCTTATTCAGTAAATGATGTGGCCCATAAAGTACATTTAGTCTGTTTATGACCTGTAACAGACTTGTGATAATTAATCCTGCTTGTGTGTCCAAGGTGTTTCTGTGGTGTAACTGCGGCCCTCAAAGTATCGATATGTCTCACTCCTTACAGAGAAGAACTGCCTCTCAGCGAAGAAGGTGGATGAGGGAGCGTGTGTGGGGGTGAAGATCGCTCACGCAAAAGGTAAGCTAACCCTTCTCTCGCACAAAACCAATTTTTAACTTGTTTCACCGACTTTTCACCTTAAAATGGCCAAGCAAACCGAGACGGTTGGCATTTGAGAAGCATTACACAGGATGGATGCTGGGACCGCCACCATCTGTGTTTCAACCCCTCAGATGAAAGGCTCCTATGCTGCATTAAGCTGAATGCTACCAACCACAGATGTCAGTTGTTTTTAAGATGACTTTGCAAGAAGCTCTTCACGTGCCAGTGGCTGGCCTTCATTTGCATGTTGGTCGAAGGACAATACAGCACCGTCTTTTGCGCATGTATGTGTGTGTGTGTGTGTGAGTGTGTGTAGGGAGCCTGAATGCCACTTAAAAGGACAGCAATAATTAATTAACTACAAAGTGTCCTTTAGTCCAAAACTGCAGCGCATTAATTTGCTGTGTAAAAACTAAGCTACTGATTTAGCACAACTACACCTGCTGGCTGCTACTGAAGTACATCTGGCTGATACTGACTGGTGGTGGGGCTGTAATAGGGTGGTGAACAATTTCTTGGCACACAGTAAATTCTCTAGCATTTTTTTGATTTTTTCATTTTTCCACTGGAACGTCATTTAAATACCACAGACTACCAACATACCAGTGATACTGACCAGGTACAGCCATCCCTTCTTGTACAGTCACTTCTCGAACTGACGCTTCCAGCAGGACAGTGTCCCTGTCGCAGAACACACAACATCTCAGGATGGTTCCACAAACCTGATGGTGCCCTTTACTTTACCCCCGTGGCCTCCACAGTCCCCAGCTCTCGACCCAGCAGATCGTCTTTGGGACGAGGATGAGCCAAGAAAAATAAATGTTCCACCAAAAGCACCTGCAGATATTCTGTGAAGCTGTCAGCCCCACATGGAGCAAGAACCATGTTGCTGAACTCGTGCTGTGCCGCGGGCCAAAGAGGATCCAACCCTCTACTTGTACCTAATAAAGTGGCCACCAAGTTTACATTTACATTTTACTCATTTGCAGAAGCTTTTTCTCCAATCTTTTCCACAAGGATTATTACTATGTAATATTTAGCCAATGCCTTTGTACAAGGTGGAGTGTTACACACCACACTGAACTGCCTACAGACAGTCACATATTTATGCAGCAGAGTAGTATATGACACACACACACACACACACACACACACACACCCAGAGTTTTGACTGGTCACCACAAGTTACCTGAGCCTCCTTGAGGACGTGTGGAGTGACACAGAAAGGACACAGGTAGCTTGCTGTGCGCCTTGTGGCGGCGGTATGTTGAGCACTGCAGTGGAGCTGAGAATCCGGCTGCAAATGCGGCTTCTCATATCAGACCAGATGGCTCTATTGACACAGGAGATGTTCTGATGTGGCTCTTTTCGGCTGCATTTCAAGTTGTGTCTATTCCCTTATCAGATGCACCTCAGACACATGAACGTGACACTCACGCCGAAGCACAACGCTGATTCCCTAACAATAATATTTCATTCCCCGCATGCCCTCTCTCACACACACTAATGCACATCTCGGTCCATTTTTACCCCGATAAGGACAGCTTTATAAGAAGTCTTAATGTTGTCACACAGCAGTAGAGAATGCAGTTGATGGTGTGGTGGAGAAGTGCAGAAGGAGCGGGGAGAGCAGAAGAGACAGGACAAAAGCACAGACCTCCCGCCACTGTGGTTGGCCTGGGGCAGCCTGTTTACACAATGCAATTGGTGTCGTTGTGGACCAGGTCACGGAGCGGTCAGGATACTTCCAAGTGGAAATTCAGGCTCAGTAAAAGGATTAAAGCCCAGAGCTGTAATGTAACCCTGCATTTGTCGTGTAAGCATGCAAACGCATTGAAGTGCAACACATAATGTTTTGTCGTGACAAGACTGACGTTTCACACCACAAGGAAATACCTCGGATGTTTCTTCACTTCTTAAAGGGCTTGTCAGTGTGGTTTTGCCCCTTGGGTAGCAGTGTGTGTGTGTGTGTGTGTGTGTGTGTGTGTGTGTGTGTGTGTGTGTGTGTCTCAAGGGTGGGAACTGCTGCTGACAGCTTAGCTCCAAACGAACAGTTTTTAATTTGCGGAAGGTTCGCAAAGGCTGCGAACGCTGACAGCTCTCTCAGGGCTCAGCTGGTGGAGCTCACAGTCTTGGTTGCTTTTGCTCGTCTTGAGGGCCCTTTGCTGGTCGAGGACTCGGGTTCCATCGAGAGGGTCGATGCCCTTCAATGGATCAGCCATTCAGTGGCCCAAGTGCGGGTAGCAGACTGTGGGAAGGTGGCGAGAAGACCACGTCATGGAGACGGCCATTTGCTGTAGAGCCTGCCTGCGCAAACATGACCGAGAAGACAGGTGATAGTCTTCATAATCTGTTAACAAGACGTATGTCAAGGATTGTGTTCCTGCTGTGATATAAGAATGCAGATGCTACATCTCGCCAACATTTCTTTAATGTTGGGTTATGGTTTATGTGTCAGGAGGTTTTGAAAATGTCGTATAACAGGAGACACTAACGTGGAACAACGGTGTGTTGGAGTGTGTTTTATCGCTGGCTGCGAGGGGTAGCCTGTTGGCGTGTAGAAGCGACTGCCAGATGAGATTTAGTCCAAAAAACAGTGGAGGAATTCAGAGAACACTTTGAAAAAGTTCTGCACGCGTGTCTACGTGTCCAACGGAGTCATGCGTCATGGGCCGGATGATGCGGGGAACACAGATGTACGCAACTTTGCCGTGAGCCTTGGCTCCTGTACGTGGTTCTGTTATTAGCTCAGTGGCCCGATGCAATCGAACAAACGTTCGCCTGCTTTTGTAGCCAGTTTGTGCTCTTGGCTGTGAAAGGCAAGCAGGTGACAGCAGGCTGACAGCTTGCGTCTGTTTGCACTTTCCTTCCTGTCTACAGCCACAACTGCAGAGCAAATAAACAGGGCAGCAGTCCGTAGCGTTCCTTCAATGGCGTGTCTCACCTCTGCTATTTTTGAGGCCGACACACACTCCCACGTGACCGCGTACACACGCGCTCACACACATTCCCCGCTGCATTGTTCGAACGCCTGTCATTCTTGCGGAGGAGAACACCTGCAGATGTGTGTCTCTGGGTGAACAGTTGCCACCAAAACCGTGTCGAGTTCCTTTTCTCCATTCATCTCCAGTCAAAGGCCGATTCTTCAGTGGTTACACGGCCAAAACTTATACCCCTCCCTTTATCTGCCAGGGTTCTCCCTGTTTTCCCGTGAGGCTGAGGGGGGCGGCACTGTATTCTCCTCTCAGTATTTGTCACATAAACACCATTGTAAGGTGGACTGGGGGAATATTTCCTCTTTGGATATCTTTAGCCTTAGCAAAAGCACTGTGAGCTTTTATTGCTGACCTGAGATAAACCTGTTTTCCATGAGTGCAGGTGGTATTTTGTTCCCAGCGTTTGTGGTGATTTCAGCGAGCCCCCCGCCCCCCCCTTTAGATTTATATGTTTTCTCCGCAAAGCAGGAATTCCAAGTTTCAGCTGGTTTTGCCGTGTGACAGTTTGTCACGGAGAAATGGGATGCGGTTTCTCGACTGTGGTCTCAGCTCTGCTCTTGTTGACTTCTGGAAGAGCTGCGAGATTAAAGTAAATGCGGTCTGGATCGGCTATGTTTGCATGTGGAACATTTTTCACATCTCCGGTTCCCCAAAACAAAACAAATTCCATACACGACTGGCGTGACAGAGTCGTGAAGTCACTAAACACCGCACCTCTGGTCAATTTTTACCCTACTTTTTAACCCTAAGCCAAGCACAAAATGTTTGTAATTCTAAATGAAATTTGCCTCTGGCATTTTTACCTCTTGGACACTGAAACGCCGAGCACTTTGGGCTTAGGAAGATAAAGGACTGTTACCATGGCAACATGTGCATTACTGCATGTATGAATTAAAGCCCAGGTGGTGTTTGCCTGCGAATCGAAGGGTCTCAGAATTCCACTACTGCCCAGGTTCTATCAAAATAAGGCGCAACTCAGCCTTGGTCCACATTTAGATCTGTCCCAGTTGCCTGTAGCAGCGTGTGTGTGTGTGTGTGTGTGTGTGTGTGTGTGTGCGTGTGCGTGTGTGTGCGTGTGTGTGCGTGTGTTAGACCTGAACCCACAGTTACAGGGCCCAGTTGACCGCTTTCCATTCTGCCTCACAAGCTACAGACAGTGCAGGGGAACACAGAGGCTGAAACACGTTTAGCTTCATTTCCCACGTTTTGAACCTCGGTGGGTGGGAGTGGCTCCTGATTTCTTAGCACAAAAACCTAGCAGGGTCCAAACAGCACACGCATAAGAACATCCACCAGACCTCGTGTGTCCTCCCAATATTTATGCACAGTTCCACCAAATACTAATACTGCAGAGCAACTAGTGCAAATGTTCTTCTTGGATCCCCTGGTACCTGACAAGGTGTCACGATCCTGACAGATGATGCTGATGCTAAGTGGGAAGCTGTGACGCAGGCATGTGTCTGTAGCCTCTTAGTCTGGTGTTCAGGCCTCACTCACATGGTCACTGAGAAGGGAGTAACTGAAGCAAAGTTTGGGGCTGTGCAAGATGATGCTGTTACCAGGAATTACTCACCTTCTCTACCTTTTTCAGCATCCAGCACCTCTGCCAGTGCCCCCCCTGCTGAGCAGGCCCCTTGCGCTACTGGGACCAGTAAGAGGCGCAGTGGTGTAAATGGGAAAGGCTCCGCCTATAGGCCCTGTTTGCCTCACAAACCCCGAGGTACGTCCTTCATGCACCATGGCCTCCCCGAGGGGTGTAGGTTTGTGACGGGAAGCTGAGGGAGGAGCAACTCCACTGCCACCTGGTGGTCGCTGTGGACACAGCGATTTTATGGGATTCTGCGCATTTTAATCCATAATTGAACTGGTTTTTTTTTTCTTAAGCCGTAGAATTTAAGTATGACCCTCACCTGACACTTGAACTAAAGACCTTTTGGTTGTTTACACAGGCACACAACCACAGGCACAGCACTTTTTGGTATCGGCAGGTATCTAAAAGAGCTGTCAAAAGGTATTTTTAGCTCAGTAAATTCAGAGCAGCTAAGGCCAGAGATGTTTCATCCTCTCTCTCTCTCTCTCTCTCTCTCTCTCTCTCTCTCTGTCTCACTTGATGTCCTCCTGCTCTGCAGTGCCTCCAAAGCCTCCACATCTGCAGAGCCCCGTGAAGGAGCCTAGCTCCCCCCTGGGCCAGGTGGAAGTGCTAAGGACCAGGATGGAGGAGGCTGGAGGCCGGGTGGCAGCGTCGACATTCAGGGCCCGGGAGAAGCAGTCCAAGGTGTCAAACCTCATCAGCCAGTTTGAGGAGAGCAGGTATCCAGCCCAGAATGCAACCCATGTAAAAACCTGCTTAGCGAGAATCCTGTCAGCCTCCTGCTTTTAAAAAAACTTGTTCTTTATTGTAGATCTGCTCTGATTTAACTCTGTTTAATGCACAATAAGACACCTACAGTATTTATTAACCTTTTCAGTGCAACTAGCACATGGATATTAGCACCTCAAATACCACTTGGTAGGTTTCTGACCATGGCAGAGTGACTGAGGAACATATTACATAAGGCATCTGCTATAATCTGTTTTATCAGACTGCACAGCGGACCACCAAACCCTTTAATACGTCACAAATAAAAGGAAGAAGAACTTTTTACAAAGGTTTGGTATAACTGTACGGCTACAGTTCAGCAGATCGCATTTCAGAGCAAGTAAAAATGTCTGTTTTGTTTCATGAATGCAAAGTTGGGGAAATGAGCTGGACAGAAAAAATTCCGCATTCTATTTGTGGCACTGATGAGTCTTGTAAAGAGACGGGATACAACTTCCTCACCATTAACCCCAAAACCTTGTTTGATCTCTCAGATGACCGCCAATATTTTTCCGCGTGGCTTCTGGCTTGGACGCAATTTTGTCAATTATTCACAAATGTGGAAAATGTCCCCTGGGTAGAACTGAGAACTGCTACAGCATCATTAGTTCTTGATGAATGACCATTTGTTTGCTAAGTTCCACCTTGCCCTGCAGCTCTGACATCCTCTTATTCCTGAACAGTTCAGATCTGGTCTCAGTTCTGCTTATTAAAGGACAACAGTGACCCTAACAGTGGTAGTAATTTTCAGAGAGGTGGGTTTCACTGAACGTCTCCAGTCCCGGTGAGGCAACAATGACCAGCTCTTTCTTTCTGGCTGAAATAGCTTGTGAGGGAAGCCCCCGCTGCCCCTCGGCCAAATGGGAGCAGTAAGAGCGCCGACCTCCCTCCAAACAGCAAGAGTGCCTCAGCTGTCCCAGGGGGGCCTTGTGGACAGACACAAATAGCCTTTTGACAGAATCCCCATTAACATGCTGACAGAGGCTCTTATACATCACTGCTAATTCAGTCTACATTTCAACATGTGAAAACAGTGTTGTCAACCATTCTGTGCTTCTGTGGACCTGCAAATCTGTTTTGTTATGTCATGGGGGTCATTCCAGCCAACAGCTGTCCACCTCCATAAAGCCACTCAAGGCATTATGTAGACTACTGTATGGGTGAATTTCCCTGTAGGGACTAATAAAGTTATAACTTTCCTGTCCTATCCCATCCCATCCCATCCCATCCAATACCATCCCTTCCTATCCTATCATATCCTATGCTATCCAATCCCATCCTATCCCATCCCATCCTGTCCTATCCTATCCTATCCCATCCCATCTTGTCTAATGTGCTACATAATCACTGGTTGGTGTGATAATTATGAATATTGAAACACGGTACAATGTGAAAGTTCAACATCAGTCAATGACGCACATTCAGTCACAGTGTTTGTTCCTACTTAATTCTTTAGCTATGCTCATCCTGCTTGTGCTGAGTTTTTCTCTCAGCATTCCACAAGCTCTACAGTCAGATCACTATGCTGGTGCGCTGGACCCCCAGCAAAATGCAGTGTGTGTTTGTTCCCACATCAGGCTATGTCAGTGGGTTGGAGGGTTTTTCAGGCTGTGTGCCATCATGTGTTTGTCCTCTTTTATAAGTAGGCCAGTGAGAGGCCTCTACAGACTCCCTGCAGCGTTGTTCTGCCTCCCCGCCTCCCCTCTCTCCTTATCTTTGCTCATTCCACTGGTCTCCTCTCTGTCTCCTTCTGTCCCTTGTGAGCAAACACACACACACACACACACACACACACAAGCAAGCATACTTCCTGAGCAGAAATACATTGTCTAACACAATAGAGGAAGTTGGTCATCTCTATCAGCAGGGGCTAAAATTGGCTGCGAGTTCTCAGCACTCTTTTGCCAGCAGAACAACCCTTGCTGGGCTGTAACTGCACTTATTCCTCTGCTATCTCTCCCTAAAGCCAAGTTGAGCTGAAGAAGGACGGCTCCCCGCTGAAGTCCAAACCGCACAGCAGCAGCCCGGCTCACAGGAACATTCAGAAGCAGCAGGGCACCCGGCAGGGTTTAGGCTCCTCTCCGGGTCCCTGTCAGGATGCTGACAGGCAGACATCCAATGGGGCTTTAGTCCAGCTGGACGGTTGCGAGAGGAAGTCCCCTCCTGGAGGGATGGAGGGCCCAAACATCGACTCAAGCAGGCTGGTCAATGGGGATATAAACAAGGGACTTAGTTCCAGAGTCAGGACTGACAAGAAACTACCCAAAGAGGAGGATGTGGAGGTCCACCAACATCAGGAAGACCCTCAGAATGAGTCCGGGAAAGAGGAGGAGAGGAAAGCCAAGTTAAAGGTAAGGGAATCTCGAACATGGAGTTGTGCAGAACGGCTGGATTTTTAGAGATGCAAGAAAAACAAGTTTGAAGACTGAAAATGTCTGCTCGGTGTTCCACATGGTATCCCGCTGCAGCATCATTAACTAGTTGGCCTCCCTGCTTTAACCCTCAGCTGCTTCACTCAACACATCCCACTGTATAAATCTGAAGTCACTTCAGTCATTGTCAGTCTCACAGTGTACATTTCGCTATTACTACTCTAGTGGAAGTCCAGAGGATGTCTGCGTCGGGTTTTATCATCGGCTAAGGTCTTTCGGCTTATTTCACACCACATTAGAGCAAAGTGAAATTGCAAGATATCAGTGTTGGGAAATAACAGTGATTTTCACAAGAGCTCTATTTCAGTCACTGGTCTTGTCTGTCTCTAGTGTGAACAGTCATTTCAGCTGTGAGGCGTGATGTCTGGCTCAACTGGCACCTTTATCGGTGGAGAGAAACGCAGCTTAATGTCTTAGTGTCTGGGAATCACCACGAGTCGTCCAGGCTGAACTCTTGTCAGGCGCCCGTCTGAGCAAATTCGCTGCGTCTCAGTGAGACGGTGACACGGGCCATTCGTCACCGAGAAGCGAGAATCACGGGCGAGAGGAAAGAGTTGTGTGGTGTTGACTGCATCAGACAGCAACCCTTGGCACAAGCATCACTTGAGGCTGAGTGTTTGGGTCCTGCCAAAGGCCCGTTGAGGCAGAATTAATAAGGCTCCTAATGTGAAGGGTAGTGGAGTAACTGTGAACACACTGTCATCGAGGAGCTCTGAATTACCACCCATTTACTGGTCCTTTATATGGAAGACTTCTGAGTGAACAAGAGACTTTGCAAAAAGTGGTTATTAATGTGTGAAATGGAGCATTTGTGTGTGTGTGTGTGTGTGTGTGTGTGTGTGTGTGTGTTTCCTCACCACTCTGCCAACGGGAAGTAGAAGATCTATCTATAGGCTATTGGAGACTCCAGCATCCTGCTCAACTCCCTTCTGCAACAGCTTTACTGTGAGAAATAGCAGTGAATTAGGGATGCCCACAACATGCACACTTCATGAATATGACATATAATCTCACGTCAGAGCGCTTTTTTCACCAGGGTAACACACAGCTCTGAACTGCATCTGTACTGTGCTCAGAAGTATAGTCCGTCCATCTATCCATCCATCCATCCATTTTTGTTCACCACTTATCCTGCGTAGGCTGGCTGTGGTCCAGAGACTATCCTGGAAGCAATGGGCACCAACAGCACCTGGACGGGATGTCAGGGTGACCACACACACCCAGGCATACTCACACACACACATTTTGGGCAATTTAGAGTGAACAATGAACCTGAAATGCGTGTCTTTGGAGCGGGGGAGGAAACCTGGCCACCCAGAGGAAACCCACAGAGAACATACTTTGAAGTAGCAGTGAAGTCTGGGACAGTATTCCAAGCGCAGACTGAAGAGACTAATTATAAAAGTCAGTTTTTTTCAGTGCCAAAAACCAGGTGTGAAGCAGGTACAGGTAAGCTGGTAGACAGCTCACTCCACGTGGGATATACACCTCAAACCCTACATCTTGCCTTTTCTAGGAGACCAACAAGCAGAAGCTTTACAACATTGCCAACGAGCTCCTGCAGACCGAGAAGGCATACGTCACACGGCTCAACCTGCTGGATCAGGTCAGTTCATTTGGTCAACGGTTGCTGTACCACACACAGGTTCACCCAGATGTGTGTTTGGTGTTTGCATTCATGCAAAATTATTGGCTGCTTGTTTCCCTCGGCCAGGTGTTCTTTGCCACACTAATGGAAGAAGCTGGAAAGGGCACATTCCCAGTGGAGGTGGTAAAGAACATCTTCTCCAACATCTCCTCCATCCACACCTTCCACAGCCAGTTCCTGCTGCCCGACCTGGAGAAGCGCATGAGCCAGTGGTGAGCTGTGGACCAACCCTGAGCATTACTGATACTGGTGGCCCTGGATGCACTTTCATTTCACTACAGCAACATTAATACCTTTTAGCACTGGTTTGTACTACAGTATCCAGCCTTTAACGTTCCCACAAAAGCCGGTGGTTAGTGTATCACCTTGCAGATTTCTCCACAGTAGCCTATTACAAACAAACCATTCAATTTATTTTTCTATTATTTTTATTATTGTCTATTTTAACACGGCTAGGTTCTTAATGTCTATATAAATAGATATTTCAACATCCTGACAGATGAATAACACAACGGCAGTTTGCCCTCTTTGTCCCTCATGTGTACTGTAACCCCAGCAGAAATGATGCTCCCTCTCTGCTGGAGGTATGTTGACAACAACTCACACGACAGAAAGTGTTTATTTGCAAAGTTAAGTAATATGTGTTAAATCAACCGGTTTAAGCTGTTCCTTATTAGCAGCAGTTAAGAACCAATACAGCTATGCATTTCAAACCAAGTTGTTTGCAGTTTGCAATATTTCCAGTTTAATTAGCATTTCTCTATGGTGCTGGTTCTATGGATAGGAATAAAAGATCTCACCTCCTAACCATTTCACTCTGAATAAGGTGTCAGTGATCTGGAACATCAGTCCATCACAGGGAGGAATAAAAGATACTAGTTCTAATATTCACTTGTACAGGTGTCACGAGATAGGAGTATCTAACTTTTCGCCTATGCAAGTGAAATGTTTTTAATCTGTTTCCCGAGCTGCGACCAAATATGAGGCTGATTTTTCCCGTTCAGGAGGAACGAGAGGCGAGGGAACTGTCAAAGTTGGTGCTGTGATAGTAATCACATCTCCAACTTACAAGGTTTCACCTCACAAGTCGATTTGCAGGAACACATTTATTTTCTGCCTTTATTTTCTTATAATTCTGTATACAACAGTGCAGCTTTTATTTGTTTGGGCAAAGAATTATACACCTGTGATCTTTCTGACCTACCCCCCAACAGGGACACAACCCCCCGTATCGGTGACATCTTGCAGAAGCTGACGCCCTTCCTGAAGATGTACGCTGAGTATGTGAAGAACTTTGACAAGGCCATGGAGCTGCTAAAGCTGTGGACAGACAAGTCGCCGCAGTTCAAGGCCATCATACAGGACATTCAGGTGCCAACATTCAGACTGAGTTTGTATGTGCTGGGGGGGGGGGGTCAATGACGTGACTTTTCTCCCTGATGGGCCACCAGGTCTATGACTGTTCTGCTCCCAGGAATAAGTGTCCTTCCGAATTATTAAGCCATTCTGTAGTGGCAAAAATCAAACATCTTTTATCAACCCTTTTAGAGAGACACATCTTTGCATTTTTTAGAATTGAAAGAGAAACATGGGGGGGTTGTATAAGACCCTCTGAGCAAAGGGGATATAGCTACATGCTAAATCTCGTGCCCTTTGTGTGACACTCCACAGAGGCAGGAGGTGTGTGGCTCCCTCACCCTGCAGCACCACATGCTGGAACCCGTGCAGAGGGTGCCCCGCTACGAGATGCTGCTCAAGGACTACCTAAAGAAGCTGCCCCAGGACTCCTCGGACCGCTCCGATGCCGAGAGTGAGTGAGAGAGAGGTTCCCGGCTCACAGAGACCCGACACGTTCTCTCATCACACACAACGACAGTACATTTCTCTTTTCTCCTCAGCCCGGTCCGGACCGTCTCCCTTTTTACACAACTGGGTTTTACGTTCTTGTCCGTTCACTGCCTCTTTTGTTGGTTTTATTTGGGTTTTAGCCTTTGGTTCCCAAACTTGATGGTCTCAGCAGCTTCTCTCATTGCTCCTCAGAGTCTCTGGAGATCATTGCCACTGCAGCCACGCACTCCAACACGGCCATCCGCAAATCGGTGAGTTCACAAACTGGATTGTCACGTGAGGAGGGTGTCGTTGTTTTACAGCTGTATCTAGAAGTCTGGGAAACCCTCGGCCTCTCAGTGAGATCCAGAAAATGAACCAAAACGTGTCAAAAAAAATCAACCATGAAGAGCTTACAGGACTGAGACTGATTTGAAGTGGCCTTCACAGGCCCAAGAATTAAATATTTTTGCAAATCCGAGGGGAGATCTGAGCCATGCTAAGCATCCTAGATTAACAAAGAATGTTGTTGTAGATAGTGGGTGGCTCTGTGTGTGTGTTTATAAATGGTTCAGTGACTGTCAGAATGTTAGTCTACTACGTCCAGCATCGTATGTTACCTCAGACAAAGGTGTCTGCTGAATGAATGAGCGTAAATGAAAATGTAGAAGGTGGATTTTACATCTGTGGTCTCCCTGTGACAGGAAAACCTAAAGAAGCTGCTAGAGATCTACGTGATGCTGGGGGAGGAGGAGGACATTGTCAACGCGTCCAACGAGTTCATCAAGGAGGGACACATTCTCAAACTGGCTGCCCGCAACACCTCTGCCATGGAAAGGTACCTTTTCCTGGTGAGGACCACAGGGGGACGGTGTCAGTCATGGGCTGGGGAAGAGTGGATTGTAGTTTTGATGTCATGACCTGCGTCTTTGTGTGTGTGTGTGTGTGTGTGTGTGTGTGTGTGTGTGTGTGTGTGTGTGTGTGTCTGCGTGCATCTGTGACTCTGATTGTTTGAGTTTCTGATCTGTGTCTCCTGGTCTCTCATCATGTCTTCCAGTTCAACAACATGCTGCTGTACTGTGTGCCAAAGTTTAGCCTGATGGGCCAGAGATTCACTGTCCGAACGCGGATTGGCATCGATGGCATGAAAGTTCTGGAGACCTCCAACGAGGACTACCCACACACCTTCCAGGTGTCAGGCAAGGAGCGGACCCTAGAGCTCCAAGCGAGGTGAACCCACAACTCTCATCTATGGAATTATTCTGATGAGGAAACTATTTAACATCATTTAGTATTTAGCTCATCTTTTTCTTTGCCTTTTTAGCTCTGAACAGGACAAGGAGGACTGGTTAAAGGTATCTAAATACTTTCATGGACCATTACTTATGACTTAACAGCCATTTAAAAATGCTTTGACCTAAAACCCTCCATAATGGTGCGTTGATGCTGTTCCCTTGTGGAATGCAGGCGTTCCGAGAGACAATCGAGATCTTTCACCAGAAGAACGAAACATTCAAACTGGCCTCCAAAGAGGTGGAGGAAGTGTCGGTCAGTGTCAAGCCCTTCTCCTGCTGTCTGTGGAGCACCTTAAAAAAAAAACTTGACTAAAGCAAAGACTGCTGATCTGCTCTGTGATAGGAGCTGCTCTTTCTGATGTTGCTCTGAAATGGCAAAGGTGGATTGACTGTACCTTCTCCTGTGTGTGAATATCGTTGTCTTTAGAAAGAAGAGCTGGGCAAACGCGCCCCCCGCTGGATCCGAGACAATGAGGTGACAATGTGCATGAAGTGCAAAGAGGTGTTCAACGCGCTGACGCGGCGACGCCACCACTGTCGGGCCTGCGGTCACGTGAGTCACCTGCATGACCCGACCTCTGCTCCCCACTCCCGCCTGCATGGTCTTAGTGCCTGACAGGTAGCCACAGTATATTGCACACCTTGGATGGGGTCACTGACATGGTCACCAAATGCCACATGTGATGGAGCGGCCACAAAAACTTGGAATTTTTGGAAACCGCTCATCAGTGATGTTATTTCTCTTATAATTTGGGTTCTATTACATTGTTGGCTTTCTGAATAACCGAAAATGCTTAACTGGTTTTTTAGACCCAGGACTCAGGACTTCAGCGCTTCAGTAAAGTAGTTACTGTGATGGTTCTGTAATAAAGGATTGCACTTTTTTGCTTCCTTTACCAAACCTGTGCACTGAAATCCAGTGTTTCCTATCTGGAACCCAGTATAACAACAACAACAACAACAACAACAACAATAATAATAATAATAATAATAATAATAACAACAACGTGGCACGGGGCCTTTCTGCAGGTGGTGTGCTGGAAGTGCTCTGACAACAAGGCCCCACTAGAGTATGACGGCAACAAGATGAACAAGGTGTGCAAGGACTGCTTCTCCATCTTGTCAGGTGCCCAAGACTGTGAGGACCGTGCCAAGAAGAAGGGCATCCTAGAGGTGAGGGGACTGGGAGAGCAGGTCTTTGGCAGGAGGAGGGGGGGTGGTGGAGCTGCTTCCTAACCTGCCTGAGGGACATTGTGTGATGCTTTTGGTTTCCTGCACCCAGTGATGTTCTCTCCTCACTGTGCAGATAGAGGCTGCCGAGTTCTCAGGGAACAGCGTCATGTGTGGCTTCCTGCTGTACAGTGAGAAGGGGAAGCCCTGGCAGAAGGTGTGGTGTGTCATCCCCCAGAGAGACGCGCTGGTGCTCTACCTGTATGGGGCTCCACAGGTAAGTACACACCTGTACAAGCATGAAGATGCTTTATACACACATATATAAACGTAAGACTCAACGTCCTCAACATACAAAACCCAACTGAGACTGGAAGTCTGTTCGCAACTTAGTTTGTCTGTAAATCCATCCAGTACATTACAATGAGTAAAAGCTAAGGAACAGTGGCATCCCTTGATTTATTCGCAGGTTAACATCCATAAAAAACCTCAGGTGAAGGTACAGTGAATGTAAAAAATGCCGTTAGACCTTTATTTATTCAAGTTGCATCAGTTCCTGATGCTGTACAGGGCTGCAGTGTTCCAGAGACTTACGAACAAAGGGCATGAAAAGAGTAACACTGGATGAGACACTCATCTGCCACAGGACTTTTATTATATTTTATTAACTTGAATTTACATGTGCAACATCCGTTGGCATCTGGCCACTTTATTTTTTTATCCGTAAAATCAAGAAGCAAATAACAATAAAGACAAACCTAGATTTGTCAGTGAGTAGCTGCTGTAAAACATTGTTGGACATACGTATAAAAAACTGACTTAACCTTGCATAAATGGGTCAAAAATGACCCAGACGTGTGTGTGTTATGTGTGCAGTTTGAAAAAGTCATAATTTTTTGCTTAAATGTGTCATATTAAATTATTTTTAATATGCCTCTAGTTGAATTTTCATTTTAAATCATCCTTCAACAAACCGAAATATAGATGACCATAATTTTTTTGCAAAAAATGCTGAAGATGAGAGTCTGACGGCCCAAGTCACGCACGAACGCAAACAGGTCTGTTTATCCACTGTAAAACAAATAAAAATGTCTCCGTGAAACTCCCATTTAATGCCAAATGTTGACTGAACACGTGCAGCGATTCTTGTCTTTTTACTGATCACCATTCTGAGGAACGCCGGACATTTCAGAAGGGAGTTAAATGAACCCATCCTAACGTTCCAACTTGTTTTCAGTGCATTTTACTGCCACCTAATGACTGGAAGTCAGAAAACAGAATTAAAGAGAACAACTTTTCTATTTTAGAAAATTAGACTTTAAATGAAGACCCAGCGTATAGCGTTTGCTTATAATTCCCCTGGCTTGTCTTCCCAGGATGTGAAGGCCCAGTCCAGCATCCCCTTGCTGGGCTACACTGTGGAAGAGACCCCGCGACCCGCCGACCCCCCGATCAGCTTCCGCCTGACCCAGTCCAAGTCCATCCACAGCTTTGCAGCCGACAGCGAGGAGCTGAAGCAGCGCTGGCTCAGGGTTATTCGCGTAGCCGTCACGGGGGAAGTGCTTCAGCTGGCGTCGGCGAAGAGCGGCGAGGACAACGGCGTTCACGAAGCAGGACCAGAAGGCGTCTGACAGCCGGAGTCTCCCTCTCAGGAGGACTTTCCCCAGCGCCGCCTGCTGCTCCAGCCTCAGTTAAGTCAACGCCATGACCCCCAGGACCACCACTGTGTCCAGAACAGACCTGCTTGCGCACAAGTTGCTGTCCACCACCTGCATCCTCTGTCACCGGTACCTTGCCGCAGGTTGCCCTGGAAACCGATCGACACTGGGGATAACAACAGAGACGAAGGGGAAGGATGAGCCTCACCTTCATGCACACAAGAGGAGGTTGTCTATGCCCTCTTTCCCCTCACAACTCTTTGACCACTGTAGTGCCTGACTCTGTGAAAGACCAGCCTCCAGCCATTTTGGTGCTACACCTGGGAGCTTGGACAACATGCTGCCGTATTGTACAGAACATTACACACGTGTATATAGTCCTGCCTGTTCTTTTTTCTTAAAGGAACGTGTGAATTTGTATATACAAACAGTATATATATATATATGTGTGTACTGTTTATATACATATATATATAAAAATGCTAGTGTCTACTAGATTTTAAAAGCACAGATCTTAAGCTTCTGCCTAAGAATATGACTGTATGTTACACACGGAGACGTGAGTCGGCCCCTGGATTCCGAGTGAGCTGATCCCTTCCCTCACCTTCTGACCACTGTAACCAGCAGGAGCCTCTTCCACAGCCGCCAGTCACTCCGACTTATTGTGGGAGAGGAGTTCAGAACGGTCCCGGATGTCTTTCACCACCGTCTACAAATCAGGCACCGGAATATTTTCTGCATTTTTGTATTTTCTTATAAGCTGAATTAAACTGTAGCACATAGGTAACAGTGTCAGAAAATCCGTAACCGGCCAAAGAAGAACCCAAGAGTGTCGGGAGGTTTCCTGCAGGCCTAATGTTATCCCACGGTGCCAGTAAATTGTAATCCTCAATAAAAAAACTGTCACATCTGGGGAATTCCATACGATTCCCCGACATGCAAAGGTGTACTATCTCAGTGTCGTAAGCTCTGACGTGGTGGTGTGAGATTTTTATACCTGTTTTTATCAAGCATCTTGGTCATCCAGAAATCCTCTGTGCTTTGGATGCATATGAAGGCAGCAACAGAAACGTCGGTAGTGGCAGAACTGAAGAATAGGTGTCTAACGTAGCTTCTAACATCCCCATTTGTGCATCACAATGAGATTTATATATGAGATTACAGTCAATTTATATTTGCAGTTTCTGCTTATTGACATGGTTGAGATGTATATTAGTTTTAAAAAAAAACTCAAGATGAATAGATTTGTGTCACAAGTGGGTCCTCCAACAAAATGCCTAAGTGGAGAAGATGTATGTAAATGTTTTAGTGTTCTTATTTAATATTATTTATAGAATATGTGCATGGATGAAAGGACTGGTGCAAAAACTTTTTTTTATCCCTGCTTTCCTCTCACTTTAATATCTACAGACTCATGCAGCTGCCCCTCATTGTGAACTAAAAGACTTTTCATGTATTTTCCCAGTTGGCCTGTGTGCAGCAAAGCATTATCCTTACAGTGTCCTTACACTGTCTTTACACTGTCTTTACACTGTCTTTATACTGCACAAGGGTCAACTCCATAAAGACAGCTTTTATGGTCTGGGAATAATGTTTATGTTACATAAGATGTGTTTTAATCTGTTTGTATTGATGCCTGAGCTTTCCAGGCAGAATCCTACATGGTGTGTGTGTGTGTGTGTGTGTGTGTGTGTTCTGTGCACATCCTCACTACATCAGCTTTGCTGCAAGGGCCCGACTGAAATGTGTGTTTCGGTAAGAAACACCTTCAAGAGCACATCAGTTCTGTCAGTGAGATATGAATGTAAAGCTACATTTGTACGCACACTGTAACGTCTTTTTTTTTTAAGATTTGAAAATCTACGCACTTTAACGTCTATCGTGAAACGTATATTGTGAAAGAAAAATAAAGCAAGACTAAAGGTAATGGGATCTGAAACACAGGCTTTTGTAGTTATGTTGTTGGTAATATTTTGTTCAAAGTGTGTTGACCTGTTCTGCCTCTTTATGATAAATTTACTCTTTTAAATTGCACGTCGCAGGTGCTGTTTTAGCGGACTGACAAACTGCACGTCGCCGTTCTCACTCATTAATACCGCGGTACACGTCGCAAAGCATGGGAAAACCGGGCTGTCTCAATTTGTCCCAGGGTGTTTTTCACCGGTGTGAAGGGAGCCACACAAACGCCAACCCGCTCAGAGCTCCTCACACGCAGAGCTGTGGTCCCAGCAGAGGAGGACGGAACATGTGATAACAAAAGTTGCTCAAGAGCTTGAGACAATCATTCATTGCACAACTACCAGCTTCCTGAATTTAAACTTGTACAGGTCCTCAGTCTCTTGTCGGAAACCTGCTGTGGTCAAGCGTGTTTTGGAATTTAGCATTTCTCTGATTTTTGTCTGTCAAACATGTTAATATTTCTGCAGTGAAACAAACTAACACTAAATGAGATAAATAGTATTAAAGTTTGTTTATACAGCAATAAACTGGCAAATGAAATGGTAGAATAGTAGAGTAGATGGTAAATATTCTAGTACTATAAAAATTCAACTTGCCTTTCTGTTTCTTCAAGTCAAAGATGGTGGTCGTTCTCATACCACATTCTTCAGTAAGACGCCTCACAGACCCACACCATCTATCCTCTGCATTCATTCCACTTTCTGCACTATTGACAATGGCAGATGCTTCCTTTTCTTCTTCTCACTGTTACCTTTCACTCTTTTCGACTTGCCCACAGTCAGGTTCAGGCCAGATGAGTTTTGGTGCCAAGTTTACATAAAAACTCTTGGTCTTCACAGCTTCTCTGATGTCACAGTTGTGAATAAGCGATTGTGGACCTGCCCCTGGATGGGATGTCAGTCCATCGCAAGGTGGCTGCACACACACCCGTTCACATGCACACGTTACGGGCAGTTTAGCGACCAATTAACCTGAAACATATATTTGGACTGTGGGGGAAACCCACACTGAAACTGGAAAAACTTGCAAACTCCTCACCCACTGAGACGGATTGAAATCCAAGCCTGAGTAGCTCAGGCACTGTGAGGAGGCAGCACTACTAGCTCAGCTACCGTGCTGTCCATCTGCATTCTGTGCTGTATTTTAACCAGCCAGGCCTCCTAGAATCAGACCAGATGAACCCAGTCTGATGCCACCTTTTTCCTGCTGGATTCACTGTATCTGTAGTGGAACATCCATGGTAAAAGAGCCACTGTGTGTCTGTGTGTAAACGGGGGATTCTCCTGCTCTGTTAAAATACACCTTTTCTCCGGAGCTCAGCTTCACTGTTTGTGTCACACTTCTCCTCTGAATAATGAACGGGTGCATTGTTCAAAAAAAGTGTGGTTGACTTGTTACATAACTGTTGCCTGAAAGACCACAATTGTGAGGAAAACTGCTTTAGCCAGTAGTTTGTCTCTCACATCCCATGTGACACACATAATATTGCAGAGGAATTCAAATGAATTCAAGAAAATAAGTTCTGACTGCTGAGCTGCAGATCTAAGACAGAAATCAGTGCAAAACAAATGATGAGCGAGACGTCAAGCTTCTTGCATCTATAAATATTTTGTTGATGACAACGTGTCAACAGCATCCGCACGTCAGCAAGTGACAGTGTGTCCGGCGCCCGTCGTATACGTTGACAGCAACATTTCACATAAAGAGAAACCTCACTGGTATCTCTACTTCCGACCACAACCTTTTCATTTATAGCTGCTGCAGAATTTGGTAGTGAATTAAATACAGAAGTGAAATACTGACAAGGATCTCTGGTGTGGAGAATAATTCATGACTCTGCACAAAGTCAGCATTTAGGGGCCAAAGTATATTTACGCTATTAAGACCCAGGACTCTCAGAGAAGGGATGTGTGTCTATCATCACCACAAGCGGAACAAGCACTAGTGCTGTCTATAACATGAAAACAAACACAAATTACACACGTTATGGTTTGCGAATCATAACCAGTTTTCTTTCTGTATTTATTACACTGATGCATTTTATTAAACATCTGTGCAGTACCAGAGCACACAGACAGCCCACCACCTCCCACTTGAATCAAAACAGGAAACCACTACTGGACTTTGTGCAGATCTAAACGTACTGCTACATAAATGAACGCCTCATATTTGTTTATATCTCCCCAAACCACTTACAGCTCAACTGACAGACATGTAATTCAAAACATCCTTTTATAAGAAATAAATCTAGAATATTTTCGGTACATTGAACACTTAGAGCACTTCAAATACTTATATTCAGACCCCTGCAATGAATGACCCACAAAAATAATTTTTTATACATCCCTTCCTTCAACAATGCATTCATTTTTGCGCGCACGCGCCCACAATCTCACACACACACACACACACACACACTTTGTAAGAGGTGTAATTCGCATCTGATGGATGTACAAATGTGCAGCACAACCGCATTCCTGGACACACACAGTTATTTTGAAGTATAGAAACAAGCACAGTATATAGAACTAACATTGTGTAGAAAACAATCTTTTCTACAAAAAGAATTCTTAAAGAAAAATAAATTAAAACAGTAGGTCTCCCCAGACCTCAGAGATGCATCTTTCAGGGTAAGAGTACGATCAGTTGTTACTCTGGAGCATAAAATCTATAAATCTGAGAATCAACTGCACTAGTTTTATACACATCTTGCAAAGAAAAGTCTCATAGTAACAAACAGAATGCTAGAGGGCTCATTACTGGATGGTCGCACAGAGCAAGACAGCACTGACGGACGGAGGTGCTGAGGTTCTGAAGGGCAGACAGGTTATTTTACAGGCTGGTTGCAAACATGGCATCTGGGCTGTTCACTTTAGATCACATGGGGGATAATCGCCAAGTCTGGAGGGGCAAACAACACATGCAGCAGCCTTAGGGGCAACAGGGGTTGTCAATGACCAGCGTGGCCTCAATACCATAAACCTCCAGGAGGTGCTCCAGGAAGTTGTGGTCCCCCTGGGGGTCGAGTCCCATGGCCTTCATGTGGTCCACTGTTAGAGTAGGGTCCGCACTTCCTACCACCTCAGACAGTGTCTGAAAAATCCGGTTGTTCTGCTCCATGAAGAATCTACCAGAAATAAGAAAGGAGGAGTTAGCAAATGTCCCAGTGCACTCATCATGGTTGCTGAGGGAAGCATCTACAGGTTAGCATCCAGTGAATCAAAAAGACCCCATGTCAGCTGTACTCACAGAATAAAGAGGTCCTCCTCACTGGAACTGCAGTCAACATTCACATCCTGGGAGCACAACAGCATCTGTCTGAAAAAGCCATATCATCACAGCACTGACAACACTGTCGTCATCACCACCACCAACTCAGTACTACCTCTGCTCGCTAAGTTTCTTGTACTTCTCCCTGTCAGCCCTGTTGAGGTGAAGCAGTGGCCGCAGACTCTCTCTGTGCGTCTTCACATTCTGGGTGTCCACGTACACGTCGTACAGCTCCTTCTTCTCCTCGAAGATCTTCTCCGTGGTGCCTTCAAGCACAGCACAACACGAGTGCTGAGGGTACAGACACCTAAAAATTCTATATAAAAGTCAGTCTAAACATCCAAGGTCAGATTTTCAGCTTACAGGCCACATAAGACAGTTCGGTCTCCAGGGCAGGGATATCAGCCACGTTGATGTAGAAAAAAGGGTGTAGCTCAGGGACTGACGCTCCCACGCCAGGGACGGAAACATTGGCCAAACAGCAGCAGCAATACACTGTGAAAGACAGGAGAACAATGGAAAAGTGGATCCCTTTCTAAGAGGGGCCAACCAAAGCTCCACCAGTGAAGAGAGCCGCCACCACCTCCAACTCACCTCTGTAGCAAACCACTCCAATTGGTGGGGGTGAGAAGAAGACAATGCGCTTCCTGAGAAGGGCGAACTTCCACAGCACCAAAATCTGCTCTCCAAAGAAGCGGATAAACTGGGACATGCAGCCAGCTGGGTGAGTTATCTATACAGGGGGTTGGGGTGTGTTATCATACACATGCGTTGACTTTGAATATGTTAGAATGACTCTAAAAGTGCACCGCAGAGCAAGGGCTCACCTTCATCTCAGGATACACAAAACAGTGGTTGATCGCTGGCCTCAGGGCTCTGGGTGTGCAGGCTGTGATGGGGTCGTCTCCCCCGGGGGGCAACACGGCCTTCTTGGCTTCAAAGAAGGTCTCCAGCGGGGAGTATTGGCCAGGAAACAATAGCTGATGCCTACATCAAAACGCATCACTTTAGCTGCACGGAGGGATTATATAACCACACACCGCTGACCAGCGCAGGCCCGGGTTAAGCCTCCACCCTGACTAGACAACCCGGGCCAGCACAGAACAACGCGACAGCTGCACCGTTGTCCGACGTCACTTACTCGGAGATCTCGGTCATCTCAAAGTAAGCTCAGCCTTGGAAGACCTAATCCTGGGGGAAGTCTTGCATCACGTAATGTTTGATCCGCCCCACCAATCCCAGTTCAGCGGCTTCTTCCATTTAACGCATTTTTGCTTCTCGCCATCACGTCATACAGGGATACGAATTTCAGACACACAACAGCCACGGAGGCCTCTGTGACAAAGTGCTGACTGTAGTCGAACGCAGTTCACCAAATACCATCATCTCAAATCATAGTCATGCGACCACTTTCTCAACTACCTCCCAGCATCACCGCTGCTTTATCAGCTGCAGTACGTGCTTCTCTGTGGCAACTCACAGATTCTCACAGAAACTAAATGTGAATGTAAGCTAGCAACCAATAAAATGTTATGTACGATAGATAAGCAAACTGTACTGAAAGGAACAGAGATGCAGAAATTCAAGCACAAAGAGAAAGGTCTGGAAAGATAAGGGTCGATACCTGGAGGGGAGCAGGACATACCTGACCTGGCTTTCCAGGAAGTGCATGTAGCGGTACAGCAGGGTGTATGAGGGGGTCAGAATGCCCACCGACTTCATGCGAGCACCTCGTTCCAGTTCACTCTCCACCGGCATGTTGGCAAAACACGCCAGCCCGAAGAAGCCGTCTTTTCGGAAGTATCTGAAATGGGAAACGGTGTCGCATGCCGGCGTTTCTGCTTATGGTCACGTACTTTGCAGAGAGCCTTGCCCACAGCAGTTCCCATAACTCACTGTCCCCACATTTGTACAGCAGATCACTTTTGTTTTCATCTATTTCTCATGAGTGTTGGAAGTATGAAAGCAGGACGCAGAGCGGGGAGGGGGGGTTATGTGCTCTCACATGAAGTCATTAGTGATTCGGTGGGAGCCGCTCGCCATGGACTTGAACTCCACCCCTTCCAGGTTCACATCCTCAGGAAGACACCACTCTACTATGTTCCCTGGCAACACAAATGAAAACCATCACATGAAAACTAGACTGCATTCTGCTGCAGCAGTGGGTGAAGGGAAGAACCTTCACTGAAAGTCATCGGCTTTTGGTCATTACGAATTAATGAGCTTTGAAAGGGTCCCAATTTTTTTTTCTTACACTGTCATTCCTGCTCTCAGGTTACTCATTCTTACACTGTCCAAAAAAAGAAGCTTGAGAAAAGAGAAGGAGCTGGTGAGCTGGCAGAGAAACTGGAGACTGATTCACAAGTAGCGTCCACCATCATGCTGCTCCCTGCGAGGAGAGTGAAGCGACTGCAGACTCACTGATGCCGTCGTTCCTTTGTGTGTCATTGTTCATTTCCCCTTACTCTTCTGAAGTAAACTGCACTTACCGTTACAATCGACTGAACGCGACTAGATGACACTTGAGCAGCAGCACATGGAGGTGGGCTGCCGAAAGGCATTAGTTTACATCAGATCATTAGTGTGGCATCAGAGGCCATTGTAGCTGAGAGTGACACCACAACAGGGTAGAGTTACTTAGGCGGTGAAACATTCCATGCATGGAAAGGGTGAAAGACAAGACAACAGTGTAAGACTGTAATACATATATCTAACTCACTCCATGACTCTACAGCCCTTGAGGAACCCTGGCCTCCCTCATATCTGACCTCCGGTCTTCTTCACACCACAGCAGATCCAGCTAGTTCCTCTTTCTTTCAGGGTGACACATCTGTATTTTTGCAGGGCGGGCAATTCAGAGTGACCAGTTAACCTGAAAAGCATGTCTTTGGACTGTGGGAGGCAATCCACACACACGGAGAAAACGTGCAAACTCCATATATTGCATGTATGCCATGTACTTCACGTTATAAAGTGCAGCTTGGGAAGGTGGAGCTGTCTGGAAAAGGCGTCACATAAATAGAAATGCTGCATTCTTCGCACGGTTGCACTCAACATTTCGGCATAAGACCGGTGGAAGAAATTCAACCTCAAAGTTCTGCCAGTCAACCAATAAAGATAAATTATAAAGAGCAGCTTTGTGGGGGAAAAATGGCTGTTAAATTGCAGAGGAAGCAGGAGCAACTGTGAGAAAGCTGGTTTAGCTGTGTGACGCACTACAGAACCACAACATAAACTGACTCAAGCACGAAATCACACCTGCTCTCAAAGGCCTCGGGTTCTCACAGCCTAGCAGATCCCGAGGGCTGTGAACACAACAGCGTGCAACAGGCGCTCACCGCCATCCTTCCTCCTATCTCTGTGGGCTTCCCACAGTAAGGGCACTCAGTTCACACAACTAGAAGGATCACTTGGTCAACCGTGTCTACAGGAGGAGGGTGTGAGCAGTTGACACACGCTAAACTAAGTGGAGATCGGGACGGTTTGAGGGTTGCCTCGAAACTCCAAGTTCAGCTTCAGCTTCACTACCTGCATGAACCCAAAGGACTGACTTTGGCTCCAGTCTGCTCCTACAGGACGACACTGACTGACTTTTGAAACCTGGGAAAGAGGTAAACAGTGAGCCGAGTCGTGTGCACGTGACCGTCTCACCTGATCGCGTGTCAAAGGTCACCACAAATACAGCCACGATCTGGTCCTTCTCCTCCCAGCTACTGAGCCTGCGGTCCCCTTCGCTCCAGGTCTCCCCCCCTGGTGCCGCAGTCAGACTTGCGGGGCCGCTGCTCCATCCCGTGCCGGGCGCGGTGTGTCCAAGTGCTCGGCTGCTCGCGAGCCCGGGAACCTCCTCCCAGTCGAGCAGCGGAGCCCGATCCGCCTGCTCCACCATCCCGCCCGGTGCAGGAGACGTGTCGCAGCTGTCTGTGACCTGGAGCCCTTATATCATTGCCACCGCGGTCCTGCTGCCCTCCCGCTGCTCCGCTCATGAGGGGTCCTGCGACCCTCGGCGGCCTCACAACCCAAAACTAAGGTGCCGTTAAATACAGAATAAAGGGCGTGTTTAACAGCACAAACAGTCCGGCTGCGCGGAACTCTACGTTATTGACTGACGATACGTCCAATGACGTTGGCGGGGTGCATCAGGTGGGCGGGACTAACGAGTTGACACTTTTTTTAAGTATCCTGTTTGCAAACGTATTCAGGGCGAACTTTGTGTAGTCGCTTACGTTGTACCGCGTGACTGAAGGGAAACGGGATTTTATAATGGAATGCGTGCAGGCTGTACACGGGGAAATCCTCTTCTGAAATGAACTTTGTAAATGGTCCGCGTTTGGGACCGAGAGCCGCCGATCGAGTGACATCACATTCCCAGCATCGCTTTTACAACCCGAGATTACGTCATCGCACGTCTCGGGCACACCGGGCCCTCGGCAGCCAATCAGAGTTCAGTGCGCCTAACCTGTGGGAAAACAGTGACACGTTTAAACTGCGACAGAAACGTCAAGCCTTTCTGTTTTAAAATCGTTTTATTTTAAATGAACATGCAAGCAAACAAGTAAACATCATTACAAAAGTGATGTATAACATTGTACAAAAGCATATATGTAATTCTAACTACATAACCAAAAAAAGTAAAAAAAAAAAATCAAGAAACAAGTAAACAACAAAAAAAAAACAATAAAAACTATTGGTTTACAATTACATTTAAAATAAATTATAGATTTTAAACATTTCGAAAGTGCGCCTTGCTTTCTCATTTTTGACATGCTGTAAAGTCTTAATATATTATTCCAGTTCAGTTTTCAACAGGGCAATACTGGGTTTAGCATTTGACCACCTTTGTTGAATATGGTATTGCTGGAAATTTGCTCTGGGCTCTTAACGTACCTCGGTAGCTTTGCTTAGGGGAAAAAACAGCTGTAAAGTAATACAGCATTCAAGCAATTAATTACATAAATACTACATAAATGGCAAATATAATAATTTGTTAATGAGGACAGTTGCAAAAATGAAACAACTGGAGAGGAACAGAAGGTATAAATACAGCTTTGTGATTCACGTGGTCTTTTTGTAAAGAGAAGGAAAGTTAGCTTGGGGTCCTGAGACTCTGCAGCAGCAGACTGTGGCTTTTGAATGCTTTTAAGACTTTACGCAGGGAGCCTCTGAAGCCCAGCCTCCGCTGGCACTCTGTACCCTGTCCTTCTGTCTCACTGAAGACCATCAGTGGATGTACCCTAATGTCACACTGCAAACAGACAGGGTGGCTCAATTAACTGCTTATTCTTAACAGTGGTGAGGGAATCACTTCCACAATATGGTGGTACATGTTTTAATCGCCCTTCTAATGATCAGTATGGGGTGGATGGGATATACTCACCCACACCAGGAAGAAAACAATTGATCTCCCACCCCAGCACGCCCATAGTCCTTTGATATGTCAAATCACCATGTGTAATATGGCCCCTTCCCCACTGGCAGCCATTACAACATGTGAACCTTACCTCAATGTTGCGCAAAAGGTGACTCTGGGTTTCTGCATTCCTCTCGATGGTGTAGGCATCCAGATACTCGAGGAGTTTTTCAGCAATCGTGATGGAAAGTTCCTCACACAGACGCATGTTATTGAGCAGACTTTTCATGTTTTGGTGTCTGTGTGATGGGCCCGGGATCCCGCACTCGCTGCAGAGCAAGTGTCCGATCTTCTTGGCAATATCCTCTGTAACCTTTAGGCCCTCCTGGAGATCCCACAGTTTTCCAAACTTTTTCAAAAGTTCTTCGCTTTTGGGAGCACTGATGATAGTTTCCTGCACTAGGATCCCAAGTGTCCAAACAAGTTTGCTGCGATTTGAAGTATTTGCCATGGAGACACAGAATGTTTCGTATATGTAATGATCAAGTATCCGTAAGAGCAGGAAGTGTGGAATGCTATCTGCTTTCGGGGCCCCTGAAATATCTCTAGTCAACACATAACAAGAATTTCATGTAGAATATCACTCTGATTGACTGTAAACACATGTTCAATTCACATAACTATAAGGTAGCAAGTTTATAAGGAAATAGACATTTTTAACCTAAACGACACAATGGAAGCTCATCTGTACTTAACTTTATATTTTAAGTGAGTCTCTTTGAAATACATCTAGCAGCTGTAGTTGTGTTTGTGAACTTAAAATTATGTGTTTCTCACCCGCCGCTTAAGATTTTCCTCCTTTGGGGAACATCTTCCTCCCTCATGTCAGCAAAATAGACTCGCTCCGGTATTTTGTCATTCTCTGCAGTCACGAACTAAAATAAAATAAAGGCCATGATCATAACCACTACAACTCTTGGGACTGAAGACAGATAAGTGTAACTGCTGTCGTGACAGACCACCAATGCTTCTTCAATATGAAAAGCATATTTTTATGAAAGGTACACCTGTTCTAAAGAGTCAGTAAATTGCTACAAGCTTTCCTTTTATATATGTTTATTCCATCAGCCCATGTGAATCTGTAGAAAAAAATGGAGCCATTTATAACACCCATCTATTATTATCAGTAATGTCAAGCAATGCTTGTCCAGTTGGTCTGGAGCCTATCCTGGAAACACAGGTCCTAGGCAGGACACACTTTCACCCACCATTTCATCACACACACGCATACAAACACACTACGGGCAATTTTTTTCACCAATTCACGCGGAAATACTTATTTTTGGACTGTAGAATGAAACCGAAGCACCAGTGGAAACTGCAAACAGGGAGTAAATATTTTATAAAATATTACATAAGACCCCGTTGTCCGTGTGTCACTATATCTGATTTAATTGATTTTATTGAGTCTAAAAGGGGGGGAAACATACCTTTTGTACTTCTCGTGTTAGACTCTCCATTACTTTGGAAAATCGATGAAATAACCACTGAACAATTGCAGTCGGTTCTTATTACCTGTTGAAATCTACAGCAAAGTTTCGAATATAGATATATTAAATTTTCATACTAAACATACAGATCTTCATTGTCTTCCGTTACCTTGAACCACGTGACCAAAATATCGCATCACCCAATGAAACTTCGACGCGAGTTGTCGATTTTTCACGCGTTACCATTGGCAACTTACCACGTGCTGTTGTTATTGTCATGGAAACGCTCTATGTATTTAATAGGAAGTATAGGTGATTAGGTTTGACACTCAAAAAAAAACATAAACGTTAATATGCCCGATAACTTGTCAGTTATCTTTTTGCTGATTGGTAGTTAAAAACGTCGCATTTTTACGGAACAGGATTTACAGCGTTTCTAAACTCGCCACGTCGCTGTGACGTCACTAGAGTGGCAACACCCCTTGTAATTGTAGGCATTTCTGTGTAATGAGTTATATTTTGTAGGTCGTGTGTGTCTGTTATTGGGATTGAGATGAAGATCGGACTACATTGTACGAGTAATTAAGGTAGAACGTGTAGAAGAGCAGAAGAAACCTTTTCTTGCCACTGTATGCCACGGTCTGGACTCTGGACTTGCCAGTGAGCAGATCATGCTTCGTGCCTCACTGATGGGTGTTGTCACTATCTACCTGTCCTATGTCCCTTTCTTTGGACAAATTTGCCATGATCAACTTTCCCCCACGCAAGTAGATTTAATGGACTTGGTAGCACTTTGAGGACTGCCTGGATCAAAATGATAAAAACATTCTGCTCTTCAAAGGTCTACTCAAAAGACCTCCCTTTCCAACACCGATTCCCACCCTTATCCAAATTCTCACCATCCTCATCACACATCCTTCCTCTGTTGCTAATGCAGCCTTCCCCTCTCCTGAATGAGCGGGTTCTTCTGCCCCTAGACCTTGTCGTAACGCCACGGTGGAATCCTGCTCAGATCAACTCCAACCCTCCCTGGTGAAATGTGCCAAACCCATGACTCTGCCTGCCCCACAGACCCACTTCGCACACTGATGACCTCTGAAACATTTCGTAAGTAAGGCAGCTGAACTTCTGCTTCACGGACTTCTACTACCCACTACAAACTTCCAGAGAACCTGAACAGCTCGTGACAGAGCGCTACTAGTAGGTTCAATAAAATACACTCTGTGATACCTGGCAAGTCATACAAGTCTCATGTATCCAAACCTGACTCTCTAGCTGCCTCGTGATTTATTCATGTAAATCTGTGCTTTTACATCGTGTACAGCTTGCAGACATACTGTGTGCTCGTTAGCATTTGCTAACTGCTCAATAATAAAGTGCTGCGACTTATGATCTTTGATTTACTACATTTTGCTGCAACAAGACAACAAGGTGACAGGTGACTTCCTCTAGTATGCAAAACAGCCGTGAAAAAGAATTTAAGCATATCCTAAGTGCAACAATAAAAGTTTCTGTATAAATATATGCTAAGAATTACCTGGTATTTTGGATATTTGTGTATTCTATTTATCTGAAATCAGAAAACTGTTCACTGAATACGGAAAGAATCTTTTGTTCTTCTAAAGAAGGTAAATGTCTTCTCTGAATATTTTGAGTTCATTTAGAACATGTTTTATGATTTGCAAAATAACACCGTTTTACCTATATCATTACTTTCCGTCCAGGACTACAGTTTATTTCACGTCTGAAATACCGTTGCGATTGAAAACTCGAGTGTCTCGCCATCGGGGGGCTGCGCAGGGTGTCATGTTTCACTCGGTCTATAGAGGGCGACTGTAGACCTGTAACAAATACGTATTAATTAGGAGTCGATAAAAATAACGTTTTTCCCTTGCAGATGCCTTTTGTTGCTATTTCGCGTTTGCTTTGCTGCTATTTACATTCAGATGTATATTTGATGGGCGTCGTTTTGTTTATTTTACCCGATACAGTATATGGTGCTGTGACCATTCTGGATGGACCATCTATTGAGTTGTGCTCACCTGGCATAAATTTACTGCATTTTGTTAATAACTCATTTTTTTATGTTTTGTTTCGGGAACAAATCGTATCTTCGTGTCTAAACGCAAGTCTGAAAAGAAGTGGGTTGTACCTTCTTTCCAGTCCGCGTCCGCTTTCTGTCTCTGTCACCGAGCTGCTGTTTATTATTGTCTGCACGTGTTTATCTGTGCGCTACTGTAGCCTCGAGCAATTTCTTTTGGAATTATTAGTTTTCATTCATTTATCTCTTCCTTCCTTTCTCGGGGTTGCAAGAGTTCAGTTTATTATTTGGTGTTTACCAAACCCGACCCCTTAACCCCTGAATTTGGAGCAAATAAAAGGGGCGATTGTTGAATCTGACTTGTTATTGTTGTCTTTTGACAGCTTCCTAAGTGGACCGAACACGTGAGGAGCTTCGCTCGGAATCGTCCGTGCAGACTGCGGGGGTCTCTCGGTGTGTCGGCGGGGAGGTGGGTGTGTTGGGCTCTTTTACGTCGAAATGCTTGGTGACGAACTGAACGGACTCCTCCTCGGTCTCTATTTATTGCCCCTCCTGGATGAGCGCTCGTCTTCATCCGCGCCCACAGCCCCGACGGAGACCACAGGGATGATCGTCCGCCCGCCCACCTTTTCAACCGTCACTTGTAGCTTAGTGCAAATCGGCTACTGAGGACATTTGTGCAGCAGGTGCAAGAGAGCAGGAGACCGCCTTGGTTTATCTGGAAGCGCGGTTGAAAGATACTTCTATTCCAGATTTTTTTTAATATTGCTCTCAATTCCGGTGAACGTCGATCTGGTGTCATTTTTGTCCCTTATGTCCCGAAAATCCCCCGACAATGACTACAGCCTCCGTAGCATGAGCCATCTTATGGGGGACAGAAGAAAGGGCTCCGGCGATGGGGAGAGGAGTCTCATCAAGGCTCCATCCAGCGGCAGCGTGAGCAGCCAGGCCACCGGGGCCGCGTCCTCGGGCCACCTGGAGCGAGCTGCCCGCAAGCAGTTCCAGGGAGACGCGGCGCCCACGTTTGTGTACATCCTGGCGGCGCTGTCCGCCTTGGGGGGGCTCCTGCTCGGCTACGACACCGCAGTGGTCTCGGGTGCGATGCTCCTGCTAAAGAAGGAGATGAGTTTGAGCGCCGTGTGGCAGGAGGCGCTGCTGTCGGGTGGCGCGGGCGCGGCGGCGCTCTCCGCCCTGGCCGGCGGCTTTCTGAACGGGCTCTTCGGGCGAAGGGTATGCATCTTGCTGGCGAGCTCCGTCTTCTCCACCGGAGCCGTAGTGTTAAGCGCTGCCCCTAATAAGGAGGCTCTGTTGCTCGGACGAGTTGTTGTTGGAGTGGCATTAGGTAAGGTGGTTATTTTACGGCGAGATACGCTTTCTGTTCTCAAACTTGTGTCACTTGTTGCAAACCCTTACGTGACCGCGGCGAGCCCAACTTTCCGCGAGCGCAGGAGAGCAAGGAGCAGCCGCGCGCGCGCGACACGCCTCGCTTTTCCAGGTTGCCCCTGAACTGACGTCATCGCGCGCCGGGCACTAGGCAGCCAATGAGAGCGGGGCGCGCCTCGCGTGCCGAACGAAAAGTAAAATAATGTATATCGAACGTCTAAATGTCGGGCAAGCAGGTGATGCCGAAAATCTGAGGGAGTCTGACGGTTTCACGCAACAATTTGCCAGTGCAGGAAAGTTTTGTGAGGTAAAATCTATTATATGCTTTGTGGTGTTTCTGTATTTTGTCCTATTAGCGGTAAATTTTACAGAAAGCGAAGCACAAAAACCCTTGAAGATAATGAGAAGTCCGTTAGTCGCACGTTGGAAGTGAAGCTGTTGCCTTCAGGAGCCCGAGTCGCCGAAGGCGGGCAGCCTGCCTTCGATAGCTCAGTTGGTAGAGCGGAGGACTGTAGAGGCGCTTCCACACTGACATCCTTAGGTCGCTGGTTCGAATCCGGCTCGAAGGACAGCCCTGCTTTTTGGCCCGTGACGCGGTTAAACCCGTCGCTTTCGTCAAAGTAATTAAACATGACGTAATCAATGCAAACGAACGATCTCCACACGAGGAAAACATTTGCAAAAAGTTTAATGTACGAAAATAATTCATAATGACAGCCTTACGATCATCACAAGTTCAGAGCATGAAGCAGTTTATGTTCCTTTTGGAAAATCACTCGAACGTAATTGCTACCTAAACACAGTGATTGACACAGGAACATCAGAAGGCTTTAATTTTTAGTTTGACATTTTTCACTGTTTAAAATGTAGAAATTTGCGAATAACAATAAAGAATGAATGTCCATTTATGAATGTCTGTATCTATTCATGATAGTTGTGCTTCCTTCAGTGACATTATTAAAATATGTCCTTTCAGATACTCTGACTGTAATTGCTTTTAATTAGGCTGATCTTTTAGAGAAGAAACATATTTTTTAGAGAAGCAACCATTCGTTGTATAGGATGCAGTTGTTCTCATAATTTGTTTGTTACATTTTAATTGTCATGTGAAATTCTTACCATTATATCTCCCTCTTGTCAGATTGTAGCACAACCTCAAGTATTCCCCTCTTCCAGCCATTTCTGCATTTCATACTGTGTAAAAATATCAGTCTTTCCTGGATTTTGTATTTATTATTTTCATAAAGTGCAAGATCTTTGTTGGACCCTGTGGAAACATTAGTTCTTATGATGCAGGGAGTTAATGCGTGATGTGAAGTACGTTTGTTAGTTTTTTTTCTCACTGAGTTGCTAATAGCCTCGGAAGCCTCAGTCTTTCCTTCTTAAGAAACAGACAAATTTGAAACTTTTTAAAATCTGCTAAGTAATCAGCCATAATTTGCTTTGGCCTTTTTCTTCCATGGAAACAGTAAAATGAAGAGTTTTTGACCCATCATCTATTTTTCAGGAGTTGGAAGTACTAGACTGGTTTGAGCATTTGGAAGATGTACTGTCCATCGGGGCCTGAAGTCCACTTGAAGCCTTAGACAAGGTTGTTGAATCCCCCATAGGGATTTCTTGAAAAAGACAGGGGTGACAGTGGGTCTATGAACCACCCCCCCCCCCACGGGGCAGAAGTTGCATGGTGGGCTTATATGAATATGGGCGTGATTAATAGTTGGGTGCAGCCAGGTGTTTGGTCATTCATCGTTTCCAAGACTTCAATTCGTGATTTATTTCAGATTAACGCTGAATTCAATTCATAGGGTTAAAAAAATCAAAGCAAAAGCTGTAAAAGAAACCTTTGATAAATGTATGTTTCCTATTATCCCCCAACTTTGAACAAGTTGAATTCAAGCTTTGCTCTATCTAAAGGCTGCTAAAGGTGTCTGCTTTGATGTTGAGCCTGAATGGTGGGGAACTAATGAACGCCTTGACAAAGCGAGGTGATCAGTCATAAAGGACACTGCTTCTATATTCTCACAAAGTCATATCCTTGGATTTTCAGAGAATATTGAAGTGTTAATTGTATAGCAAATGTTTTGCTATACAGTGCACTGCATTCATGGCTCTGGGTTTCTTACTCACTGCAGGCTTTGATACTGAAGGCAAAACCTCTAACTTGAACAGCACTGTAGGAGTCTCCAAGCGATGAGATCATGTGGAGAGTGGCACTCCTGGTGTTGAGGCGCTAACAGCGTGACTTTGGTACGATTTCATGCTGTGGTGGTTTTCATTTGGAAGTCAACAGCATAGCATATTTTTAGTAACTGCAATTAAGTCTATGCCCTGATGTTGACTAAATCCCTGATTGTGAGCGAGAAGACAGAATCTGTATATTATAGGGAACAATCATCAGCCAAGTAGTTTTTCTTCTCAACAGCATTTCATGAAAAGTAGGTACGTATTTGTGGAGGTCTCTCCACAGTGTCAATGCTCAAACAGACCCTGCACTAACCAAAGGAATAGTGCATACAGTCATGAAGGAAGAACATGGCATTTGAAATGCTGTTTTTGGTCTGATGAAGGAGACCTGTGTTGGCCATCTATGTGTGGTCTACAGAAGCAAAGTCCTGCTTCTCAGGTGCAGTTCCTGGACAGCTGTGCCACTCGAAGCAGAGCAGTTTACAGACTGAGTTTGCTCCCCTCCTCGTGTAGCACATTTCAAAGTCTTCCATGAATCCCAGGGACCACAGCAGCACTTGCACCTCAAATATTCCTACATTATAGAAAGTACTGTGGGACACACTCCCGGGTGATTTGTAAAGAAAGATCACGAGTGTAGTCCATGCACAGAAAGACGAGACATTTATCGGGTTCCATTTTTTAAGGTTGGTTGCGGAATGAAAAACGATGTGATTAATTGCATGCCCTTTAAGTGGAAATGTTTTGCCCTTTCCCTCATAAGGACCCCGTGTCTTGTTTGTTGATCTTCTCATTCTGTAGGGATTTCAGTATTTAATTAGTTTCGGAAAGCAAAGCACATTTTCACAGTTTGTTTATTCTAAGGGCAAATATCACATGAATGAAAATTACATTTAATTTATTATGAATTTTTCATTTGTATGAGTCCATAAATGTAAAATGATGTGAATATGAAAATGGGGAAAGGGAAATGGAAAGAACTGAAAAACCTTTTTGATTGAAATCATCTTTTTTACAAGAGACAGTCCTTTTGAGGTTACAAGATGCTTTATAAGATTGTAGCTTTTCAGTGACTTCCATACATGCTCAGGATGCCCTGGAATTCCAGCCCCCTCCAAATCTAAGGCTCTGTCCTTCTATCTAAGGTCACTTGGTATCTTGAAAATTTCTACTTTGGTCTTTGAAATATGGCTTGGAAACAGGCATGTAGTTGCACTACCCACAGCATCTGGTTACATCACACCCCCAGCATAGGTCACACTGAAGCAAACTTAACATATTAGATTAGATATATATAAGGTAGCAGTATATACTATATAGTAGTATATACTAGTAGTAGTAGTATAAGGTAGTAACGTCTTGTCAGTAAGAGTACAGGTAACCCTCAAGACACAGTATTGTTCAAAAGTCTTAGGCATGCAACTTCAATGTCTGTTGAGAAGTATAGGTAGATTCGTCTCTACCATAAGGGAGGTTTCCGGTTGGTCCCAAATTCATTGTGCAGCCTGAGAATGACCTCAAACACCCAATCTCAGTCATACACAATCATCTTCAGCAAAAAGAAGGAATCCTGCAACAGATGGTCTGGTCCCCACAGAACCCTGATCTCAACATGATCGAGTCAGTCTAGGAGGACATGCAGAGACAGTCAAAGTGTGCAGAAGAACTGTGGCCAGTTCCTCAAAATGTTTGGAAGAACCTACCAACCTCTACCTTAAACTGCATGCAAGTTTGCATAAGAGAGTTGATGGTGTTTTAAAGGCAAAGGGTGGTCCCACCGAATATTGATCTGATTGAGGTTTTTTTTGTCTACTGCACTTTTTAGAAGGTTTATTGATTAATAAGTATTCATGGCATTATTTTTGGAACCATCCTCGCTTTACAGCATTTTTCCCACAGGTGTCTAAGACTTTTGCACAGTACTGTATATGATTATCAATCAATTAAGTTTTTTTTACTCACAGTAATGACAGTGCAAAGCTCACTTGTATTTAACAGCTATAATATTTTAAAGATTCAAAAGAGGTTCAGTGTTTTTGAAATGTATGTGCTCACTGCCATGATGGCCTCCAGTTATGTAGCATTTGACACTGCAGTTTTTTGTTTCTCTCCTTCCTTTGAATATTTTCCTCTTTTGGAAAACAACTTTCTCTCTTGTGTCAGCAAAACAGACTTCCTCTTGAACTCTCTTCTCTGAAATCAGGAACTAAAACAATTTAAAGGCCATTACTGCAAGTGTGATTTCTGTCACCACAGACCACCAGAGAAAGTGCTTCCTTATTTTAAAAGCATCATTTGTGAAAGGATCATATATTTGTGAATTTGGAAAAAATGCTGCTTTCTTTTATGTCTATATATACTTCCACTGTACAGTTGTACAGCCAATTTGCACATTTAAATATAAATTTGTAAAAGGCATTTTTTTAGTTGGTATTGATACATAAACAATCAAATAGCCATTTGAAAAACTACAGTCTAATTTTTTGGATTTGTACAGTTTCAGATATAGTGTTTCAAGATATATATTTCTCATACAAAACTGAAAGATGCTCATTCCCTTATCTGCGGACCAAAATGTCAGATGGCAGAAATGAACTTTAAGTGGGATTATTTGATTTCTCACATGTGACAGTCTGCAGTTCACCACGTGACTCTCATGTCACTTTAATAGTGTGTCACCAGCACAGGTGAATATTAATTTTATGCATCTGTATGAACCTCTGGAGTTGTTATAAAGAGAGAGTAAGCAGCCTCAAACAAGTTGATGAGAGGCTTCAGGTTATAACAGCCCTAACCCTGAAAGTTTATCCAATTTTTAACTCAGACAATCCATGACACTTCATGTCCAGACTGCCAGATCCATCTAACCTTTTCAGCTGGAGAAAAGTTCATTCTCCATCTTGCTTATTATGTCCAAAGAACACATCCTCAGCAAGCTGTACAAGAGTGCAGGATGAGAGCTGCTATTGCTGCTGCCATGACCAGATGTTTATCTCTAGGGATCGATCAGTATGGAGGTAGCCAACCAGTCAGCAAGGCAGGCCAAAGTATTTGTTAGGGAAGGTGAAAGGGTACAATCAGTAGCCAGCACCAGTTTAAGGGTCCTAGTGACAGCACAAGACTCACTGTTCATATTTGATCTAGGAAGGCAATTTAAGAGTTATCTTTGCTGCGGTATTAACTTAAAGAACACTTCGAAGAAGGCAATGAGAGGTGAAGAAGTGTGACGAACGGGTGAAGCAGTGCTGCACGAAAAGTCAGAGGGTAATTTTAGGGCCCATCAAACCAGGCTTTGCAGCAAAGTTGTTGTACAAGACTTCCAATGTGGAGGCAGTTAGAGGAGAAAGACTAAGAAAGTTGCTACTGCAGGAAGGGTGTAGATTTTGCTGCGGATCCGGAGAGGTGAACTTTGACTTAATGCAGTGTTATCTAGATGTAGGGTTGGTGTCTGATTAACTCTGGTTGGGTCACCTGGGTGAAGACAACTGAGGCTGAAAGACTCAAAACAACCAGCGACCCCTGGACCCCTGGCTCGGCACAGCTGATATGCAAGCTGTATCCTACCTCATGTCCTGAGCTTCAGTAATCTCGAAACAGTCTCTAAACCACCACAACCCTGTAGTGTTTTTTTTTTTAAATGACTTATTCCACAGAAGCAGAGCTCATAGAAGGGGAATTATTACATGTGCATTTACTCAGGGATACATTTGTGACATGAATACTGATGCTACCATTAGATTCTTTTGATGATTTTGTTTCAGATTTACAGACACAGTCCTCACTGAAGGGAAGTACAGGCTACTGTGCCTCATTACCTTTACACTGACATGTTGCAGTCATCATTGTAAAATCCATTCCGGTCTGGTAGAGAGGAGAACATGGGTTCCTGGAAAGAAGTGGTCGGCTCTGCCTCTCTGGGGAGAAGGTAGAGCTCCATTCAAAATAAAATAGTTGGTTTTAAATTTAACAAAACACTTCAGAATATTTTAATGCAAACGGTCCCTCATTGTAAAATATATGTATAGTTTACTAATAAGAATACTGACTTTTGAATGAAAGTAACATATACACCTTTCGTTTTCTTAATCCACCCCCCCCAGCCTAAAAGGGTGGGGGGAGGGGGAGTGAACAGCCAAAAAGAGCTGTTCGAAATATTGGATGATGTCATTTTTAGGTCTCTGATGGTGCTGCCTTAGTGTGTGTCAGTGGAGCCGCGGTGTTTACAATGCCGTTATTCCCATTTCCTCCGCTTTTGCTCAGAACCTCGGGCCTGTGCTTTCAAAGTCTAATGAAACCCCAACAAAGCTGCTTGGCCCCTTGGCTCCGATTATTGATCAGCCCGGGCGTCATCCACGCAGTGAGGCGTTCCCATGGCAACAGATACAACGTTGACTGGGAAATAGCGTAGGGAGACTATTAATAGACTGACGTCGGAACTCTGTGACGTTCTTAGAGTGCAGTAAATGTGTCTTCTCACAAAAATACACTAAATGTGGACAACTGCTGCCTTGCTTGTGCTGTTTGTCCTGTTTGCTCCAGTAAATTTGGATGATATTGTACAGGATAATACAATCATTTATAGACATAATGTTTTACAAGGATAATGTAACAGTGTTTTGCTTTTGCCTCTTATGAGATCACGTGATCGGTTTTTATTAAAATAGTTACACTTCTTGCTTGCTTACATCACAGGCCACGTGACCCATATTTAAAGACAATGTTGAAACCCCAAAAAGAGCTGAATACCTTTATATAAACTCATGCAACGATAGAGCTGAAGTTATGTCACCGTAGCATTTTTGCTTCTGAAGCTGCTCCCTTTGTATTAAATTCATTCAGTGTATCTTTTCATATATAATAGCAAATGAGTACAAGGAAGACAGGTATGAATTTCTGAGTTTCCTGAGTGTTTTTGATTTCCTGATAGCAGATAGCAGGAGCTGCTCGCACTATAAACAACTTTTACTATTGGTGTGTGTTCTGTGTATGCTCTCCGTGAAAACAAGTTGGAAAACTGAAATCACAAAATGGTTGTGTCCAAAGTGATTTACTTTAGTCCAAAGTCAGTTACTTTAAATTATGTAAGAGTCCCACACCTACCAATTTACAGTAATAAGGCTCTAAGAACGCTGGTTAAACATCTGTACTGTGGTTGAGTTTGTACTAGTTTATAATGGTTAACAAAAGGGTTTTCTGTCATATTTACCTTTATTATGGCGACACTAAAAAAGAGAAACTGCTTTTTTTGAAAGTGCAGGTATGTGACACTGGTAATGTAAAGATGGCAGCACCTTACACACTGTCTTACTCTCTGTCCACTCTCTCTTCAGGTATCTCTTCTATGACAGTGCCAGTGTACATTGCTGAGGTGTCGCCTCCACACCTGCGAGGTCGGCTGGTTACCATCAATACACTCTTCCTCACTGGTGGCCAGTTCATTGCCAGCATCACTGTCGGGGCCTTCAGCTATGTGCATCATGGTGGCTGGAGGTACGAACGAGATCTTAGCTGGCACCAGGTATTGGGAAACCTCTGCTGGAGTCATCTGCTCTGCTGTGTTCCTGTGACCTGTGATCTCAAACGGACATGAATGTGAAAAATGAAAATTTCCCATATTCCAAAATTAAAATTTCCATCTGCCCTTCATAAAATCCATTCAATCACAAATGTTTATTTATGCAAATATTGCCTTATAGTTTCACAGTTCAGAAAACAAGACAATTCTATTATAACAGCATAGAAATGAACAACTGCCCAATATTCTACAGAATATTGGATTTTGTCCAATATTCTACTTGTACCGTATGTCGTACTGGTTGTTTACCCTAAGCGTAATGCAGAAATATGCACAAGAAATGCAACTTTTATAAACGCTGAGCTTTGAATTCAAACTGCTGCACTGTATAGTATGGCAGTTTAGGGAAACTGACCTCCTCTTGAATAAGTGGTTGCAATTTTTTACAACAATAAGCTGTAGTTCCAGAAAAAATGTGGAAGAGTGAGGAAAAGAGATGATATACTTTAGAGATGGACAGGGTTAAAGCTGGAATAGAATAGAAAGAGAGCAAAGAAAAAAGCTGTTTGGGCATTGAATATGCTGCTGCAACATATGTACTCATCTGTTGAGCCAGAATGACTGTATTGAGCTGACAGAGTCGATGTGTTTATCAGATGAGAAAAACAATTTACCATTTATAGTGACATTCCTGTCATTATTTTATAGGATTGCATTCTGCAGAATAAACTGCTTTTTTTAAGGTAGGTTAGAATTAAACAGGTTTAGCAACTGTTATCTTATTTTTTTGGTAGCTTAAAGTTGCAGATCTACAGTACATGGGTGTTTTTTCAAGAGATGATTAACCATGTTCTGGTGCCAGCTGTGTGTTCTGATACTTCATAAAGGATGAAAAAGTGTGTTGGAGTTTGGGCTCCAGAGCTCTTAAAATTGGAAAAAGTCCAGGGGTCACCAAAATGCCCGGCAATAGATATATAAACAGAAAGGGTCTGTCCAAAGGTTATATAAATTCCAGTTATGAACAAGATACAGCTGAACGGAGAGGGCAAAGTTTAGCTTTAATCATCTCCAAATGGAAGTGTCGTGTTTTACCTGCCATCTTACAGCAAAGACCCACTTACTATTGCAAAAAATGTTTTACTAATGTTATTCAGTTTAATTTAACCTTGCTGTCGTCTTTTTTTCCGTAACCCCTCAATAAAAGCAGAGGCATATCAGAATTAGATTTTTCAATCAGCTTAAGCCCATTACAGCCCTTTTAGGCTGTTGCATGGAAAAGGCAGTACATATTAAATATAATCTCATTTATAATGGGCTATGATCCCCTAATGCATCATTTTTGGATTTTGTTATTAAGCCTCAGGCCTTGGCATGGCCAATGAATCCAACACATAACATATTGCTTGGTTTTGCCCTTTCTCTTCCTCAAATGATGTGGACATCTGGGTCTTTAGGCTGGTTCATAATAATGCATTGGTGGCACATGAGTGAAATGAAGTCTGGGTGTTTGCAGCTTGTCTCTTCTCCTTCTCTCTGTCACTTCCAGCCTGATGGTTAAACATCACACTGACAGCAAGATGGTTTCTTGGTGCAGGGGGTCTGTTGATAGGGAAATTAAATCGTGTGCCAGTTTGCCCTGTGTTCAATTTACAATGGAGCACGTGAACTTTTCCTGCTCGTTGTTGGACTGTGCTCATTGGTTTTGTCTAAATCTCTGTAGGTATATACTAGGCCTGTCTGTGGTACCAGCAGCACTGCAGTTCTTGGGCTTCTTGTTTCTGCCGGAGAGCCCATGTTGGCTTCTTCAGAAGGGCCTGACCCAGCCGGCTCGCCGCACACTCAGCCAGATCCGTGGGAACCAGAGCATCGACGAGGAGTATGACAGCATCAAGAGCAGCATTGAGGAAGAAGAGAAGGACTCAGCAGGAGGTGAGGGAATGTTTCACTTTAACCATTTAATGTTTCCTGGTCATTTCAGTGCCCTCTTAAAAAAGCACATGTTCGTCAGAAGGGTCACAACTACAAACCAAGAGACCCACGTACAGCCAGTTGTTCATACCAAGTGTAAAGATGTTCTGCATGCAGACTAGAGATTTGTGTGAATCACACATTCACATTTTTCACCTTCACGTCCTTTTAAGTGAAATGTGTCACTGGAGAAGTTTAGCTGTTTTGAAAGATTGCAGAACTCTGTGACCTGGTTTCACTTGTCCTAGCAACACCTCAAAGCACGGACCACAAAATGGAAGCACTCAGTTTGTGTCAAGTAAGGACAAGAGAGGAATGAGAAAAGATGGATTTATCGTTCTGAATATGTTCTAGCCTGTCATCTTAAGGTTGCTTTGGTGGCACCCTGTTAAGCTTCTGTGTACATTTGCTCTTCGCTTCACAAACATAACTTTGTAGTTGGTTCTGACTGTAAATAATACATGACTGAAAAATGCATTTGCCAGCAGAATGAACGTAATTTTTCAGGTACAATTGTCAGTTTATTGCGTCTAATTTTACTGGCTGTCACAAAAATATACCAGAGAGAAACAGAAAAAAATAAATATTGAAAAAGCCTATTTTAAAACAATATATATCCATTAAAATAAAAAAGCACAAATATTTAACTCGTTTTAAACTTTTTTGGAGAAAATAACTATTACTGCTCAAAATAATATTCTGACCAATGTTGATACTGTGTCTCAGTAGATAACCATCCAACCGTCTCCATTGTTAGTATCATAAAGCCCCCCTAGAGTCTGTGTGGTGCTGCTCTGATCAAGTCACATCAGCACCTTATTCACTGCTTTCTGCATATAATTCACTGTACTGTATGTATGTGTGTTTCAGTTGTACAACTGACTTTATTTCATTAGGTGCATTAAATGTTCATGACATAATATGAGATTATAAAAGTGTTACTGTAGTGCATGGTGCAGTGCTATACAGTGCTGTAGTAAAAAATATTATGCTTAAATTACACTTTAAATTTTTTGGACCTTCTCATCCGGACACTAGATACTTTGGAAAATCGAAGATGAACTGTATTACAATTTTCTAGTATTTTAGTTACCTGTGTTCTGGTCTCAGGTGTCAGTTCTAATGTTCAGGTACCGACTGAGGCTTGTCGTCAACAGGCTGGGTACATAATTCTCTACTCCCACCTGCTAGTTTCCATTTCTGTCTAATCTGGATGTAGTGTAGAGGCGGGGACCCAAAACTTGAGCGTTTGAGCTGAGCGTGTCCAGTATAGGATTCTAATGCCTGCGCTGATTTGCAATGGGGAGGTAAAACCCCTGAGTATATAGCGATGATGGCTATACCATTGACCATCTTATTTCATACATAGTACAGCCAAAACTTACAAACATGTAAACTCAAGCCACTTGATGATAGACATAAATTCCCAAACAGAGCACATAGCATATGTGTTTTCAGTTGCAGAACAAGAAGAAAATGCAGAGAGCTTTCTTCTGTGAAACTGGATCAGCAGCATGAATGTTTAGGAAAGAAAGGAAGTTTCTGATGCCACACGCAAATTTTTCCCAGTAACCGAAGCAGCTTTGATTCTGTGGCATATTCCTCCAAGCAAAAGCATCTATTCTGGCATGATTGCTGCTTCACTGAATACTCTCAGCCATTCATTCTAAGTCCTTGGCAGTGCCTTCAGTTGCCGTTTTGGGTTATTGATTGATCTGTGTGGGAAAATTTAATCTAATATTGGTTTTCTACAGCTGAAGCATTCAGAGATAATTCTGTGTAATTTTCATGGCCCCATTTTTGCTGAAACTTTAATTTAAACAATCAATTATGCTTGGAGGAGATATATAGTCAGTGTTAGGCATTTGTTGCCAATGCATGAAAAATGTAACCTTTCAAAATTACACTACACACCCCGTAGTTCTAAAATCTGAATGGTAAATCATGTCAACATTTCATAAGAGCTGCAGGCCTTGCAGAAGACAGACAAAGAAACATACCAATATGGATTATGTACCCTGTAAAACTGACTGGGTACTTTATCAGGGTTCCTTCATTGTTGTGAATATAGAAACCTATTAATGCAGCGTGGTGTGCTTCTTATTTGTGAAGCATTATTGACAACCATTTTGGTATTATTTGGTTGCCACCTTTCATTGCTGAGGATCATTTCTGAAGGAAGATTTGCTGTTTTTAGTAAGACAAAGTCGGAAGTTACTAAAAGATCAGATTCGATGAAGCTGCTCTCTGTTTCTGCCTTTTCTCCTCCTAGTTTGCGCACTTACAGGGGCAGCACTTCCTTGCAACGGAAGGACCCAGGAATAAAATCCTGCTACTGTACCACCCTTGAGAAAGCTACTTACCTTGAATTGCTCCAGTAAAAATTACACAGCTGTATAGATGGGTACATTCTTCCAAGCTGTGTGGAAGAAAGCTATTCTGGCAGCAAAAAATAAGTATCTGACTCTAAAAATTATTTTTTTTAACTTTTCTCAAGGAAACACAAAATGATCACATACTGAGCTGAAGGTTTTCTGATATTAATTTAAGGTCAAAAAAGGAAAAAAAACTGTTTCCACTCCATCGGTTATACAGCCTGCATTGTGCACCAAAGAGAACAATTTGCTAGTTTGAGCCAAATTCCCCCCCAAAAAATCTGTTAACTCTGAATACAAGTGACCAACTACATAAGTGCCAATAAATCACAAGTTGCCAGGTGCAAATATTTCCCTGTGAGGGTGTTATTTTTTTCACCTATTGTTCCAGTACATGCCTAATTTGTCACTGTTCTTCAGACAACATGAAAAATGATTTTCTTTTTTTTACAGTGTATACAGAACTAAGAGACACCATTTTGTGACCTGATAAGAACTCATCGGTTCATTAAAAAAGCATAAAAGATTTTAATAATCTTGAATGACAGTGGAGAAGCTGAATAAAAGCTGAGTAGTATAAATTTTGGCCTGAACCTTAACAGTGATGGTTATTCTATATTAAAATAAGATCTTCAGTTCTCGTTTCTTATTGCATACTTAAATATCTATAGTTCTTACCCCTAAAACTGATGGAATGAATATTTATGTGACCCATGCAGAAGATAATAGCATGAAAACTAATACTTTAGGTTTCATTTAAAAAGCATAAAGTTCATGTCCTATCTTTATGCTCTTTTTATGGCATTTAGGCATTCATTTCCTATCTTCAAGTATAGCCCTGGGTTGAAAAGCTGTGCAATTTGCAATGAGGAAAAGTGGAGACATTAGTGTGTTTCTTCTGGTTAGATCTGAGCAATAAGTTGGTATACACTTGGACACTCATGATTTTCATTCATTTCATAGATGAATTAAGGGCAGTCAAGAAAATATGCACTTTTAGGATGGACACAACGTGTCGGCTGGATGTGCGGTTTCTTCATTGCGATGTCAAGGGTGCGAAGCTGCTCCCCTGTGCCAGCTATCATCTTCTCTTTCATACTGGTGATTAACTGCAGATGATGCTTCATTCTATATATAACTCCGCAGCAGGAGAGAGTGGCTCACAGAGGGCTCTGGATCTACGGAGTGCTCCACTTCAACTTCATATCATATGAACCTATGAAGTGCCCTCTCCCTCAGCATCTGTTTCTCTCTCACACAGCTTCTTGTTCCAATTCTCAGTCTTACTGAGACACAGTCTTTCATTCCATCTCGTTTCCTTAAGCCCACGTCCCAAAATCAAAACGGCGGTCAGCGCAGGGTGGTCAGTTTGATCGTTTGTCTTTAGTGCGTCTCAGGACCTCACCTGTTGAGTTGGGTTTGGCATCAGAATCCATCGCATCACTGATTTGACTCCGTGGTGTTGTCTGCAGCTTGGGCTCCTGAAGCATTTGGGAAACATCTTTGCTCACTGGACGCTACAGTGTCGAGCTACAAGGACAGTTATAAGTGTGAATTAACAGGAATGTTTGATTGTCTAACCCTTAGAATGATGGCATTCCTATATAGCCACAATCCTTCTGTTAATACCAATAGTAACAGTAGGTGCTGTCTGCCCTCCATAGGCAGCAGAAAACATGCTCGCTTCTGCCCTTCCAGCTTCTTAGTAGCCCGCTGACATATGAGCTGCTGACCCCACGGACTCCATGAAATGCTTTTCAGGTGGCCATCTGTGGCTGCTTTGTACTTTCTGACTACATGTGTCTCTTGCGAGTCAGTCAGTCCAGATATTTAATGGCAGTACTGTGAAATTTAGGGGGGTTTTCTCTCTGTTCTGCCATGTGCACATCAGCTCCCTCGTGTTGTCTGTAGGGATGCTATACTTGATGTCAAAATACAAATCCAATTGTCATGTGTGTGAGTGTGTAATCCATTTCATAAGTGAATCAAAAAACTCATTATTCCTGTGTGCTGTTCTTGTACTCATTCCAAATTGATTCTGCGACACAAACTGACAACAGATATAAAAGAAATGACACGATTTGTCAAACTGGTGACCACATGCTTCTCTGTACCTGGTTCTAATGGGATTCTACAGTTAATGAAGAAAGTCTCCACGTGGGAGAAAAACCACTTTTCCACCTATACCACTAAGAAAATCTTCATGAAGGAATTCAACTTTCCTTCTTGATTTATAAAGAGTTAGTAATACCTCGCTGAGTAGTAGTAAGATCTGTGTTTCTTTGTTCATCAAAATACTTGAAAAGGCTGCCCACCCACAATAGACATTAGCTATATTTCTGAGTTGCTTTTTTTCCCTACATCTTGTGTTGCTTTTTGATGTCATCCTCCACACTCCCATCCGTTAACAGATCAGTGGATCAAAGCACCTCATTTCCTACCCCTGAGCAGGTTCAGTCAGGCCATCCAAGTCCTCTTTTTACAGAATTGTTGCTTTTTTGTAGCAGCCCCCCCATGCAGGTGTGCCACACCCCCTACCACAGCAGTTGCTGCTACTGTTCTGTCTCAGCATCAACAGCATGACAGAGCACCATGGTGCCTACAGTCCAGCTGTGATATGTTCAGAGTCTGAGATAAAAGTCTGAAAGTGTGACTAGAGAAATTCTTTGATTTTAGCGTTCTCACTGGTTTGAGACGTCAGGAGGTAGAGAAACATAAGAGACCAGCAGAAGTGTTTTCTGAGCAGTGCTGTTTCCTTCAAGGCTTCTGATTCATATTAATCTTGAATAGAGCTCATGAATAGTGCAGTGACCACTTCATCATGTCCTTTTCCTGGTGGGTCCAAGGAAACCAATCTATGTGATGTGAACAGAAGCAGAGGGCAGGGCTGGTCAGTCACTGAGTGAGTATCTGGGGAGAGCTTCTACCATAGAGCTCTCTTTAATGGGCTTGGGTGAAAAAACATCTCCCAGAAGCTACTGTGAGATACCAGCCATTGATTTTTAGTCACTTTTTAAAAAGTGCAGTGGTTTTAGGCTGTCAGCAGCAACATTTATGAAAACAATCTTCTCTGGCTTAATTGGCTTTATGTCAGTTAAGTGCTGCAGTGGTGTTGTTATTGCAGCCAGTCATCACTGTGGCAGATGCGGTGCACTACTCTCAACAAGGCCAGTTTTTGAAAAAAGCTCATTTTGCCTTACTTGCTATACTGTGGTCCCTGTAGCCAGTGACCCCCTCCGCTGTGACGTCTTTGCTTCTCCCCCTTTAAGGCATTTCATGGCTGACAGAAACTGGCCTCTCAGCCTCATACAGCCCCTGGATCACTGCATTTTCTGAACAACACACCGTCACTTTATTGTTTTCGAAATGTCACATCTTGATGCTAAAAGAATCATTGTTCACTGCTCTATACAATAGAGGATGCACTGACCATAAAGTGCAGTGGGTTAGGTAACTGTGCTTAAGTTCTTTAAAACTGTATCCATTCCTTAAATCTCACAATGAGACTCAGAGTTTACATGGATTTTCCAATTCTGACATGGATAGTTTAAATGACTTATAGACCCAAGTCTGAAGAAAGTTACAACCCACACGAGAAAACTGGATAAGAAGCAAATTTTTTACATGTGTACAAGTCTTGCCTATCTTTGGTTGGTTCTAGTTCACTTACCACTGAGCTGCCCTGGTGCCCCAAAATTCAATAAGTACCTTACTAATCTGGGCAGTGACCAAGCCAGCATGACTCCCTTTTTTCTGGTCACTCTCATATTAGGAGGTAAGGCAAGTGCAGCAGTATTGGTGGTAGTCATGGATTGGGAATCAAACCCCAGTTTCCCACATGCTAGCCCCTGTTATCCACTGTGCTGTCAAACACACAATTGTGGACATTAAAAAGATAGGATAAGGCAGGATTGGATGAGGTACAATAGGATAGGAACTTTATTGATCCCACATGAAAATTTGCCAGTTCAGCTGCTGGACACATAAAGCACATTACACAGTTAGACCAAAAACAGACAGACAGATACAGTTGGAAAGAAAAGTTTGTGAACCCATTCCTCCTTTTGTACACAATTTATCTTACTGGCATGTGGACTGATGAACACTCAGGGGTTTAGAAATACTTTTATAGACAGCTTTATGCATTAAAAATGCTTCTTCAAAGGGCACCTGAAAGAGCATTTAATCACCACACGGTACACATAAGCAGACCTTTGTGGAGAAGAACAGACTCTATCAGTAACCGTGCTTTGTGTGAATTTTTATAGGGCAGGGCACTTCTACAAGCCACCCCCCCCAATCTCAGCTCTTTGATTGAACACCTGATACAAATTAGCTGTTGTAGATACCATTACCTCAAAGGTGCACAAACTTTTCAAACCTAGGCTGTGATTATTCAAATAGCGTATTCAGTGTTGAAAAGTACAATTATTTGTTTGTCATTACATTAAGCTGCTTGTCTATTATTGTGAGTGAGATGAAGATCAGACCACATATTATGAGTAATTCATGCAGAAATCCAGTTAATTGCACAAACTTTTTCTTGCAACTGTGAATGGATTTATCGATTGTCTAGAAATGTGATCATTCTTGCTTGGGTTTAATATTTAAGGTTCTCACTGCTAGTTCATTTTGCAGCACAGAATTGTTTTACTCATTATTTTTCAGTCCTCTCCAAATGGATGAAAGATTTTAGCATAGTTCATGTGTGTTAGATATTTGAACCTATCTGCTAGCTCTCAGTAGACATGCTAGTCAGTTCATTGCCTGTGCTCTGGTACTTCTCATAGGAAAGATAGTTAAAATCATATGTCCAACTGCTTCTGTTCTCTCTTTGTTCTTTGTGGCTTAAACCTTCTCCTTCACTGGTAACTACATACACACGCTGCACCACTGTTTCACCTCCGGCTCATCTTGTCATCTGCTGAATTGTTTCATGGCTCCAACACACATCTGAACGTTTGTCTCTGATTAGCTGCCATTTCTTCACTTGTTATTTCCATTATTGAAAAATAGGTTATGATTATCTCTACTGAGCACAGTGACTTCTCGTTCATCTCTTCGTTCACATATAAGAAGAAATATTTAGATCCACTTGTGGTGGAAAACATGATTAGCCTCTGCTTAAGGCACCTTTTTCTCTGAGTTCTCCAGCCACAGCTCTCTGGTCTATGGAAGGTGTTTTCACTTCAAGCTGCCATTTTTGGTCATGTTCAAAGACCTGTTATGTCATACACCGATCAGTTTTAGGCTTGTCATCTTAATTGTTTACAGTGACACAATGTACAGTATTGTGTTAAATGAAGAGCTTTTCAAAATCAAATGATTTGAAAGATCTTAGAGGTAATTTCCATTATGCCTAATAGAAAAAAACAGTGCCACTCAAGGGTATTCAAGAGTAACTTTTTGCCAAGTGGACCAGGCACAGGGTTTGCGCTTAACTGTAAAATCCTTGAACAATTATTAATGAAATTATTTTACCAGTGGTGACTAGCTAAAATTGTTATGTTTCTGTGTTTTGATTTCAGTTGCTTCTGCTGTTTAGGAAAGGCAGAGCTATCCAGTTTGCACTGCAGTCAAAACTGTCAAGACTTCATAGACCTTGTTGCCAGCTTCTCTTTCTGAAACACTTTATTTTTGGTGCTGAAACATCTAAGAGAGCTTTTTCAGCACATAGACCGCGTGGGCACGCACAGCCGCTGGCATTTGTCCTTCAGTGGAGTGATTTCATATTTGCATTTCAAGTTTTGCAGTAAAAAACAAAGTTTGCCTTACCTGTCAAGGTTGAACTGCAAATGTATTGCTAAGGGTCCTTAACAACTTCCAAGGACAGACGTTCAATTCCGCTGAGCCGTGAGCCCGTCATATCGGGAGTATCAGAACAAAACCTTTGAAAGCTACAACAACACTGTCTAATAACAGCGTTTTCAAGACCGCAACAGAAGAGACTTCAAGTGGGGGTTAGATGATTAAGAAATATACTGGCTGTCGTATGCATCAAAATCTCAACCTTTTCTCTTCGAAGTGCCTTTGACCACTGAGAAAATCCTCATTACACCCTGCCTCCCCAGTAACATTTGTTTTCCTCATTATGATCATGTTTGTTCCCCACGCTGGTGCTTGCAGGGCCTTGCTGACATAGCTCTGTGCCTGTGGAAATGAGATTTCCTGCTCATGTGATGATTGATGTCCTGGTAACGCAGCACCCATGTAGCACAGTTCACAGCCATTCACGAATCTGAATTTGGCTCATAATTGGGTGAGTCAGCACTCTGCAGGAAGCGCCATCTAATTGTTTCTCATTACATTTGCTCTTGTTTGTGGTCTGTGTGTGTGTGTGTGTGTGTGTGTGTGTGTGTGAATGTTTTTTTTTAACCTTTTGTGGATATTTTTCCAGAAGGTGTCTTCATTTGAATTTTATACCCCAAACGTACATTTCAGGAGTTGGAAGTATGAAGGTTAGAGGATTTTTATATGGGCGCTTGGTGTACTGTCCACTGGGGCTTGGAGTCCGCTTGAGGGCTCGCACCTGGGCCGCTCCAGCAAGAAGACAGTGGTGAAGGTGGGGTAGCAGTGGCTTTACGAAAACAGTGCCCACAGGATGGAAGTAGTGGGGTGTGTTTATATGTGTATGTGTGATTGATAGCTAGGTTAGGAGGTTAGCAGGTTTTTTTTTCTAATACTCCTCTCCCAAAAACCATTTTTTACAAAACTTTAATTAAGGATGATGTTAACATGAGTTAAAAGAAGTGGCTAAATATTTTCTTCATTTCCATTTTTTGTAGACACATCTTAATGCATGCAAGTGTATCGGATGGGGCTGTTTTAGCTGGCTATCTCAGTTGTATATGCCATTTTATGCCTACCTCCGTGACTGTGCTTTCCATGACTGTAACAGCATCGTGCCGCTCGGGTTTTCCTGTCCTACTGGATCCAGGGGTTCGGGCTGGATCTGATCTATCATTGGTTTGTACAGTACAGCAAATGTAAAATTGTGGTCAGATTTCTGTGCTTTTTTCCTCAGAAAAACAGCCACATTAGGTGTTAAGACACACATATGATGGGATTTGTGCCCCATATACTTGTGGCTGATTCCAGGAGGGCAGCTTTTGCCAGTCTGAGGACACCTGAGTGCCCCCACTCAAATCTGTTGTCTCTCGTTCAGAAAGCAGCAGGTTATGGTTTCCTCATCTCTCTCTGAATCAGCTGGGGCTGCAGCATTTCCACATTCTTGCATTGCAATGCTTACCTTTAGCTCATTGTCTTGGGTCATTCTGTAAATGGTCATTTTACTACTATAAATGCCCTTTGCCACTAAAAGAACTGTGTCCTCAGTTAGAAAAGTCCTTATCTGAACATTAATTCAGCTCAATCATTGTTCTTTTCTCATTAAATTGTCTGAAGGACCCCCAAAGGTTTGTCATATATAGTTGGTGTGTGACCTTCTTGCCAGAAAGCCTTTTTCATTTGGTCTTCAAGTGTGTAGCTTGGTTTACTTTAATTTGCTGAGGCTCCTGAAGAACTTCATGCAACATTAACAGGGAAGTGTGCAAGTGTAGAAAGGAGAAGAAGGTGGAGTCTTTGGTGCACTGAATTGCATATGGTTCTTGGTATGACTGTTATGTTTTTTTGTATTTTGTTAATTATATAAAGTAATGTTGCGAGAGCAGTGAGTGCCCTTTGAAGACTGAAGGCTGCAACATTTTCATCCAACACACAAACAGGTCTCGAAGTCAACATTGTGTATAATATATAGACACCGATGGTATGGCATTCTGGACAATATTGATCGTTCGTGTCGAATCTGAGGATCAATTTCAGCTCCATCTGACACTTCCGATAAACTGCTCCTACATGCATAGATTTAAGTGTCCCACTTTTCTACATATTGTGTGGCACCCTGGGTCCCAGTAGTGGGTGTTTTTTGCAGCTGACTCTGATGTAAAATACAAAACATACCTGTGCTCCATATTTTTGTGTATGATGAGCCGAAATGTTCCAGCAGTGTGAGCTGAATAATAATATCTCTGACTTTAGACCCCCTCTATACTCCTTTGCACTGTAAATTGAATAATGAGCTCTCTGTGTTTCCACCCCCTAGGCTGAGGCCATTAATTCTTCATGCCTCTGTTCTGTCCCAGGAGGCCCAGTGATCTGGCGCATGCTGGCACATCCTCCGGCCCGCAGGGCACTGATCGTGGGCTGTGGGTTGCAAATGTTCCAGCAGTTCTCTGGTATCAACACTGTCATGTAAGTATTCACCTTTTTCCATTTCCCCATCAGTATCCAGAGGTGTTGCATCTACTGCCTGTTTGAAAGGATCTGTGGTGCTCCGGTGTTGGCTGATGTCCTTGCAGTAATCCGTTGTAATAAAAGGAAAAGTGAGCTGGCGGTGACAAGCGATGTGGGAATATGCTCAAAGATTTATTAATGAAGTTCTTGTGAAGGACCATCCATATGGATGTGATTGTGTTGGACGTAGAGCAGTGTCTGAACCTGTACTCTCCATATAAAACAACTCAAGAACGTCAGACTGTTCTGTGAAAAAAATGTATGAACAAGAGTAGATCAGACAGACAAAAATGATTGTGTTTCAGTCTTGCTTTGCAGACACGTTTACCTTAAACAACCCACATCTCTATGCTTTTGTGCAGTTACAGAGCTTTCAGTGACCACTTTCTTGGTAAAATTTCAGGTTAGATACATTTCTGACAGGTACAACAGCAGTTCTTACATTTAGCACTCAACCCTTTTCCTTTAAAAACCAGTTTACTAAGCACTACAGCACAAGCCATCCTAAAAACAGGCTTGAAGGTTGTTTAAATTGCTCTAAAACCAGAACTCAGCAAAGTCATTGACTCAGTAAAGTCTTCACTGGGATCAGCTTTTTTAATTTCCACGTCAATTACCAATTTCATCAAGAACAATTCACTACATATTGTTTAAAATGTGATTGTTTTAATTTCCTCATTATAATTGTTCATCCAGTCAGTTCTAGTGTGCAAATTGTTTAATTTATTTTGGCACATGTTTTAGTAAACCTACAAATAGCATTTTTTTGTAACAATAACTTCTCTGCAGCATAAATGCTTTCTCATTTGTATGTCATCAGTTAATCTTCAACCTTTCACAATTTATTTTATCATTTGTAAACAGAAATCTTGAATGTGTTGTTGCTAAGCAACCACCCATGAAGGGGGGGGAAGGCTTTTTAAAGCACCAGTTTATGTTTGTGTGTATGTATCTGCGTGTCTTTGTTTGTGCCTGTGTTTTATTTATTACCACCCTCTAGTGAGATTGTCAGCAATGCTGAATTAGTTTTCCTCAGGAATCAATCTGTGAGAGAGGGACAGGTCACCTGCTTTCAGCTGCGGTGACACTGTGGCTGGATAGATGTGACAAGCTTGAAAGGTGAGGTGTTTCTCAGGAAACCAGCCTTGTCGTGCGTCAGTCGCACTCTCTATTGTGCCACTTCAGAGTCAGAGGTTGGATGTGGCCTCCTTCAGTTGACTACAGGCTTTGTTAGAGCAGGTCTTCCGTGGTTTAATAGAGCAGGTTCTGCTATGCATTAGTGATGGACAGTAGACAGATATGGTGTCAATATTTTTCACAGTCCGCAGTGGTAGCTGTTACAGATGACACCTAAAGCTACCTTGGAAACAGAATGACCTCACATTTCAAGGAGGCAATTTTGAACTTCAGTAGTTGTCGCAAAGAAGCTAAACCTCAGATTTCACAAATGGTGACAGCTGCAGGGTGTCTCCCGAAGCCGTTAAATCCTTTCATTCAAAGACAGTCAAATCAGTTCTGTTCAGTGTAACTTTATATACAGACCATCCGCAAATGATATTGCTCATCATAAGATTTTGCCTAGAGTCGGCCAAAGTATGTGGAGATGCAAAACAAGTTTCATTATTAACAACAGCAACCGGCACTAGTGACAGAACTGCAGCTGGGCGCATAAGCAGTTAACACCAAGCACTCGTGTAGGGAAAATGCTGGAAGGCACCAGATGAGTGAAAACAGACTCTTGTAGCTGGTGCAGGAAGAAAAAACCTTGGGGGTCCGACGCCAATTGGCTGCTCTGCGCCCATTCAGTTCTTTTTATTTTTTTGCCTGTTGCTGATAAATAATGATAGATTAGAAATGTGAATAGCTCACCGTCGTGCGGCCCGTCCAGGCTCCGGTCACCTGAGGCCCAGTAATTTAGATATGCTAATATTCACTCTAATCAGAAACCAGCAAGCTGCTCTCAGTCACAAAAAACAGCTCCCTTTTGTTTAATCTCTGGCAAGGCCTCATTTATACTTACACTATACTAAAGAATCATTTTTTTCCCAATAGAAAACAAGGAGTGATTATGGTGTATTTTACATTGGCTTTGTAACAAGGCCACAAGCCATCCTGGACAATAATGACAATTTATTAAAGATATTATTTTTTTAATTATTCTAATTGGAATGCATGCTTATAAAGTTAATTTCAAGAGAGATAATATAAATCTGGGAAGCAGCCATCTCCACAAGGCTTCTGAAACAAATGGGGTTTGTGAGGCAACGTTAATGGTTTGGGATGAGGTCCAGCCCTGAGAGCCATGACACTTTTCTCCACCCTGTGTTGCTGTCACACTGTCACAGTACATCACACATTCCAACCAAAACCGTATGGCCATCTGGGCAGCAGCCCTGGAAAACTCCAGAGAGCTTCGCTGGAGAAGAACCAGAGCCTGTTGTCTCATCTGTTTTCGTAGATAGGTGTGCAACGCCCACATACTGACAAAATACCATAAAATGTTTGGGTTATTGCAGCACATGGATTATTCTGACAGTAGCGGCTGCGTGCTGGGCTCTGCAAAGTGGATTGAATGAAGCTGCCTTAGAAAATGTCGGTGTTTTTGATGGAAGCCCCCTGGTTAATGCAAATGGACAGCAGCTCAGATACAAGCCTTCTCTCAGTAATGCCTGATGCAGCTACTTATTGCTTATGTCGTATAATTAAATCTGGGTTCATTCTGGACAGTTGCATGTCCTCACTTGTGATTGTGTCATCTTTTTGAAAAATAAATTATTTACATGGGTATAAAATTGAGCATTTATATCCAGGAATAGCAGTGTAGCTGTTTTTAGAACAACATGTTTTTCCTGTTGAAGCAATTTATGCATCAGTTGCTCAAACTAGAACTGAGCCCAACAATCGGCTTTTCAATGTGCAGAAATCAGTTGCTCTTTATCTGTGAGACAGAAACTGTTGCCGTTGCAGTAGAGTAGATCTGCACTCATGCAGACGTGTGTAAATGGTGTATACCTGTGTGTGTGTGTGTGTGTGTGTGTGTGTGTGTGTGTGTTGTATTTACTCTGATTCTAACAGACAGACCTTTGCTAGTGTCTTAGCAGTCTGAATCAGCAAAACCATCTTCCTTACAGCTCCCCCTCCTTACCCTCTTACACTCTTTCTGTCAGAGTCTCTCGCTCACCTGCTCCCTTGTGTTTCTTATGTACTCAAAATGAACACGGGGAAAATATGCGCTGTTGTCAAAGTGAACAGAATGTATAAGAGTGCTTAAGAACATCCCATTTTCTTTCTTGTTCAGACTACCCGTTTGTTTTCTGTGTCACTGTCAGTTTCCCAAGGGGTGTCGGTGATGACACTGACGTGCAAACAGGGATGAATTCTCCCTCTCTCTCAGTCCATGTGCTCTTTGCAAACTTTAGTGCTTCTTGCCAATAATATCGAATTTCTGGATGTAGCAAATCTATTTAGCTGACAACCCTACCGATGTTTAATAAACAAACTGTCTCGGCACCTGCGTGGGCCAGCTCATGGCCTAAAGGTCTCTTTGAATAATTGAATTTTTATTGTATCGAGGAAGGTCAAGCAATGATGAGGTGACAAAATGTCTTTCACTTTATTGGCACTCATTATTCTGTGATGGACACCCTTACACAAGAATGTGCTTTGCAGTGTTAAGCGAGTGTTACGAATGACTTCAGATACCTATCTACCTATCTACCTATCGACCCACCTTCCTCTGTGTTCTCCATTCATTACGCTCATCATACTACAGCATCCACCTTCTCTTGATGTGCTGCAGTTTTCATACTAAAGTCAACATGCCTGGTGAACTTTGCATGTTGAAGTCTTAGGTGTGTTTGTGTTATTTGTATTCAGCATAACATAGTTGCAGAGTTTATTATATCTGATTTTTTTCAGTATTCTTTTCAGTGTCGTGGCTGGCAGTCAGTCGTAGCCCTCTTTTACATATAATTCACCGGGTTTTTGTATTCAGTAGCGTCTCCTAGACGTCGAGATCTTTTCATTAGTGAAATGGGTCAGTACTCAGGAGAACTGTGCTGTCTGTCTCTCTCCGTGTCTCTGTCTCCTCTCTCATTGAGCCTGACTGCATTGAAGAAACTCAGCACTATTCTCATGTCTGTTTTGAGGAGTGGTGATAGAACCAGTAATGAGCTCATACTGCCGGCAGAGATCCGGGCGGGCCACTCTGGACAGAATGCAACCACAGAATTCCCTCAGCCAAGCATGAACCGTGGGATTTCTCCCAGTCAGTTTTAGGTGTGATTTACATGCTCTGGGCTTTTCTTTTTAGGGGACCTGTCATTTCACAACAAGTAGTGCAATGAAAGTGTGAATTACATGTTCACAAGAACCGACATGCATTGTTGACACTAGTGTAGTGGCACTTTGACTTCCATTGTGTTCCACAAACATCCTCCTCCTTTTAGTCTCTTTGATCTCTTACAATAAAGGTATCACCCCATTTAAGAGCATAATGTATTCCTGAAATTGTAAGGTAAGGTGAAATCTCATAAATTGCAGGCATAAATACCTTAATGACGTAAACTGAAAATTCCCACAAGCTTGGCTCTTGTTACTCATAAACACAAAAAATGAGTCTCATGTTTATTTATGATTCAGTAAAGGGTACTTAATTTTACTCATATACACAAAAACTCCTAAGTCAAAGACATATACAGTACTGTGCAAACGTCTTAGGCACCTGTGGGGAAAAATGCTATAAAGCAAGGATGGTTCCAAAAATAATTCCATGAATACTTATTAACCAATAAACCTTCTAAAAAGTGCAGTAGACAAAAAAACCTGTCAGATCAATATTTGGTGGGACCACCCTTTGCCTTTAAAACAGCATCAATTCTCTTAGGCAAACTTGCATGCAGTTTAAGGTAGAGGTTGGTAGGTTCTTCCAAACATTTTGAGGAACCGGCCACAGTTCTTCCGCAGACTTTGACTGTCTCTGCATGTCCTCCTAGACTGACTTGATCATGTTGAGATCAGGGCTCTGTGGGGACCAGACCATCTGTTGCTCAAGATAGTTGTGTATGACTGAGATTGGGTGTTTGAGGTCATTCTCAGGCTGCAGAATGAATTTGGGACCAACTAGAAACCCCCCTGATGGTAGATATGAATCTACCTGTACTTCTCAACACACATTGAAGTTGCATGCCTAAGACTTTTGAACAGTACTGTGTCTTGAGGGTTACCTGTACTCTTACTGACAACATTTTTGGTGCAGTGACCCTGACCAGTGGTTGGTGAAGATGGATGGATGGATGGATGGATGTGTGATGCTGGCAGAAAGGTATGATCATAGTTTAGTGCTTGTGGACTGGACAGTGTAACTACTATTACTTTTGCAGACTCTGTCATGATAGCTTTAAAGAAAAATAACCATTGTTGAAATGTTAAAGAAATATGGGTACGTGTCTAAATCGTCTCTGTGCTGCGTGGAAGAGTGTTTCAGGTTGCATTCCAGCCTTCGATACCTTTCAGCTCACACTCCACCTGGCAAAAAATGTCCCGATGGAACCTGTTCGACTCAGAGCTCGACCTACCATAAATAGCCTCACATAAAATTAAAAAAAAAATTGGTGTTGCCATGGTGAAGAAGGTTCCCGGAAAGATCCCTGCACCACAGCCAGTGTGGGAGCCACACTGCTGCTATCCTTTAATGCTTAACTCCACTTTAGCACTGCTGGACACCATTATGTTTCCAGCTGTGAATCTTAAGAGCTGCCCCACCTACACTTCTTCTGCAAACGGTTAACAACTATTTAAGAAAATATAAAGCACTCAGATGCTATTTAAGTGTTATGGTACGATGATAACTGTGAGCTCCAGTCTTGGTTAAGCTCATTCCTCGGTGGTTTATATGTAGACGAGACGCACAGTGAAGAGTCCGCTGCTGTTCAGCACTGGCTGGCTGTGATGACAGGGGATCTGACTGCCAGGACTCAAACCTCCCTGCATCTCAGCCAGATTGTGTCCACAGGCATCATGTGCCGTTGCAGCCTGGAGTGTTCAAATCTTGCATTTGTAAATATCTACCAAACAGACCTGTTTGTGGATCTACAGCCATACAGATTCATACCTAAAATTTTTTAAGGGGATTTTCATGGTGCTCCTAACAAATGATCATCAGTGTCAGTTTGATCGTCTGAGCCGTTGCACCATAGACGTGCTTCAATTTTCTGAAGATCCACATAAAATTAGATGCAATAAATAACTCCGTTTCCTGAGGTTCTTGGCTGATAACATCCTTGTTTTCCACTGGGAGTTTTCGAGGCGTTGCTCAGCTACAAGATTTTGTTCATTTGCAAACTATTTCCGGAATGATTTCTACTTCACTCTTTTTTTTTTGTAAGAATGGATTTTTTTTTAACACATACAAAGTAGAATATGCAAAAAAGGCAGCGCTGATTCTTTCCAGACTGCATAAGGAAGTCTCTCCCGATAGCAATATATACAGTATGCAAATTCCCCTAACTCAGTGCAGCAGGAAGAGGCTGGCATAGTTTAATGAATCCTTATTTTTCTCTTTTGTCTTTCAGACTTCTTCCAGTTATCTATGAAAGCAGCTCACTGCACTTGTGTTGCACTTGTGTTTCTGATTTACAGTTTAGGGGGTGGCTGAAAGGCTGCTCGCAAACTTCAAACAGCCCCTCAGGAAACAAGTGGTCTTCCTGTCTTTGTGGGAACGGCAGTTTTTTTTTGTGTGATAAACTCTGTTTAGAGTGTGTGAGATTTCTAACAGCATCCAGAAACTCTGAGCCTTACGATGAAGCAAGAACACAGCATTTGTTGCTAGCTGTTACTCAGCGTGTCTGTCGCTCGCTCCCTTTCTGTCTAGGTCCCACAGTGCCACCATCCTGCAGATGTCGGGAGTGCGCGATGACAAGCTGGCCACCTGGCTGACCACCGTCACAGCCTTCGCCAGCTTCCTGTTCACACTGGTGGGGTTCGGCCTGGTGGACAGGGTGGGACGCAGAAGGCTTACACTCAGCAGTATTCTTGGTGAGCTGTGTATGCAAAAAAAAAACAATCAGGTGAAGCCATCTGCCCAATAAAGTTCTAAATGCTAATAAAAAATGTGATTTCTCAGTTTGAAATTAGGGATAATGGTTTAAACAGTCTATTATTCTACCTCTCATTTTTTATATTTAAGTCATGGAATGTAAAGCCAAAACAAGTATGACAAAAGCTTGTTTGTGCTGTTAATGACTGGGTTGAAATTGTTGTGCTGATCTATCAGGTACCGTTTTGAGTCTGACGCTCCTGGCAGTCGGGTTCCTCCTGTCCGCCCGGAACTCCCCCTCCATCACCATCCACCCAACTACACTCAATTCCTCGTGCACACAGTACGGGTGAGAACTGCCGCCCTCCGTGGCCTTTCTGCACTGCCGGCGCTTTTGAGGAAGGGTCTTGTACCCATTTGACTGACATTCTCCCCCACTTTCTGGTGCCCAGGTCATGTGAGCCCTGCATGCTGGATCCCAGCTGTGGATTCTGTTTCCATGAGAACGGCACAGTGGAGCTGAGCTCCTCCTGCGTGCCAGTCAGTCAGGCCTCCCCGGATGCAGCTGCGTGGGGCAGGTGAGAGGCAGAGCCACAGATACATCAATTCAGCTTATTAACAATTTACATTTCAAGTGAGGGTGTATGTATGATGGCACCGATAATGCATCATGAAAACAAAAATTTCCCATGCACCGTGTATCAAATAATGTATAGATTTGTAGAGTTTTGACTTGTTTTGCCCATAGCTTCAGGTGTGCTCTAGTTACAGCTCTTGTGTTTTTGACTGTGGGGAATGAATAAGGAGTTCTAAATGTTGTGGACCTGCACAGCTGTTCCCATGGAAGCCAGACGAGAGAAGGGATCTATTGGGCCTTCAATTACTGCCCTACCTCCTACTCCTGGATTGCACTCCTGGGCCTCATCCTGTTCCTGGTCTTCTTTGCTCCTGGTAGGAGTCCTGCAGTCCTGTTTTCACAGTTTGTTCTCAGGTCCATGCCCATGCGTGATAGAAGGGTAATGCTCACTGCTCTCCATTCGGTCACAGGCTTGGGGTCCATGCCATGGACGATCAACTCAGAAATTTACCCCCTGTGGGCCAGGAGCACTGGCAATGCCTGCTCTGCCAGCATCAACTGGACCTTCAACGTCTTGCTGTCACTGACCTTCCTCCACAGTGCACAGTACCTAACTTACTATGGTAATGTCACTGAGGATACCCAGTCAGACCACTTATCATCCACACAGTTTTTCTTTCTTATTACAAGTAACATGGTTTTTTTACTGGACACCATGTGGTACATAATTACAATGAGGCATTAACATCTGAGACGCCATCATCACCCAATATGTCTTTATTCTAAGTGATGAGTCAACATGCCTGGTCATCAGAATTTCGTTCTAATTTCTTTCAGATTTTGTACTAATTTCTGGTGCAATATTACCATTATTATTAACAATGCGGCCTTTTTGGTTCATTCCATTATGTTTTGCGGTGAGGTCTGGGCTCTGGCTATAACACTGCAAACTTACATTCATAATCAGTGCTTGGTGTCACATTTTCCATGTTGTCTCTGCCTCTCCACAGGCGTGTTCTTCCTCTACACCAGCCTGACGTCACTGGGCTTCATCTTTGTGTTCGGCTGCCTGCCGGAGCCCAAGGGCCGCAGGTTGGAGGAGTGCGAGTCGCTGTTCGAGAGTCACCTGTGCGCGTGCGGCGCCTCTGATGCGGACGAGGGCCGACAGATTGAATACATACGAGTGAAGGGAAGCAACTACCACCTATCAGACAATGATGCCTCTGACGTTGAGTAGCCAAGACCCGCCCCACCCCCTGAGCATTCTGGGTAAAGAAGAGTACCAGTGGGGTAAAAAACACCAATCCCAGCCCACATCAGCCATGGGTCTCACCATTTTCTCATAGTCAAGCAGGCTGTTGTGTGTGCATCCAAACACACACATTTAAAACATGGCTGAGGTGCCTGTGCTGCAGCACCGACACACTGCACAGCAGAACACCGTTTGGTGGTTCTGCATTTCACAGAAGGCGATTAGTCTCTGGATCCATTCCGTTATTTGAGTGTTAACTGTGCTTACAGTGCTGCAAAACAGCCTCATTCAATTTGATTTAGACAATTTAATTATTCAGTTCACCTTCATTTTTGCCGTCCATTTACATTGGGTATTTCGAGAAGTCATTTACATCCTGCAGATCATTTTGCCAGCAATTTAGGTCCTGCTTGGTTCTCTTGCTAATCCAGTAACAAATCATGTGCAATGCAACTTTTAACCGATTCCGTTCTGTCCTTTACATGCTGGTGTTTTTCTCTGTATTACACAGGTTTCGATTATCTATATTGTAAAGTGTTTAGTATTCTGAGGTTAGCACCGTAATGCCTTTTTCTAAGCACCAGAACTTCATGAATCATATCAGCTGCGACCACAAAAATGCGGTGTTATCAGTTTATATGGGTCATACTGTGCTTTTTGTCTCCTGTCTATGCTGGTTTTTAAAGTCAGTTTCTTGTCACTCTTATTTGAACTGTAGGAACACAAAACGGAGATGAGTCCCATGTTAACCTTGACTTGTTTTTGCTTATATAAAGTTTATATAATAAGTTAGATGTAGGTGAATAGCCACCAACGTGTTCAAACAGGGTTTTTATTACTCAAACTATAATCGAAACATATCCAAGAGCACAATGGGTCAAGCAAAAGTGTTGTGTACCATGCACTTTTGTAGAAAATCATGTTACAGCACTAACAAATGTACATATACCTTAAAGATTACATGATGCATGAGACCACGGTTTTCAAAGTGCAGTCAAACTTTGAATGAGGTGCTCCTTATTTCAGCTTATTTTGCAGACACACGATCACTGTGGTTTAATTCCATAGCACTCTCGACTTTTCAGTCCACAAGAGTGTAAATGTCTCCCCGTGTCTGTAGCATAGTGAAGTCGATGCCATATCTAGTCTATCAAGCTGCAAAGTAGAATATTTGTGTTAGATGTGGAAAACAAATGTTTTCAAAAGTATTTTGCCCTAGTCATGGTAATCATGTCCAGTTTTAGGTGTTTAGTACTATACAGATCAACCCTTTGATAGATAGTTCATAGCTTAATGCCCTGCATACTTTTGCGGCAAAATTAGACTCGGAAAAATCCCTGTTATACTACAATTAATCGTGTATTGTTTAGAATGGTACAGAACAAAAAGCTATAGTGATACATTGCTTTATATTGCTTAATGTCACTGAAAAAGATTAGATATCATATATTTTGTGAAAAAATATCACTGAAGTTTATTTATAGAATAAAATGTTACAAATGATTTGTTATGACTGACAGGAAGAGGATATTTATCTTATAAATTCCAACCCCGAACTGACGGACCAGTGTATACAGTTTTTTTTAATTATTTCACTAACTTCCCCTTGGATTGCTTAATGTTTAATATAAATTAACTCCTAATTCAAAGCAGAAAGTGGTTTATTAATCACAATCACTTAAATGTACCTTGATTTGTTCATTGGTTACTTTCTGTAAAAGTATCAGATACAGATATATTTGAAAAAGCTTTGTTAGACTCATTTTAATAACTTGAAGCTGTCTTATAATTGAAATAAATAAAAATTCTGTCTGCACAAACTCCTATTCAAAAAATGTAAAGGAAGACCAGATACAGACTGTAAACACTGCAGAACTGAATTGATCTAAAGCAGAACCACACTGTTCTGTTTGTGTGCATTTTACTTGCTGGAGCGAGTGAATATAGTTTGTATTTGTTCTGATGCAATGATGCAAGCAGAAATTTTAAGCGAAGAAAATAAACATTTTTACATAAATGAAAATGACTGGACCGTTTGTAACACAGGGAGCCAATGTATTGATTTTAAATGATACTGACATGAAATTTTAAATCTGACAACATTAAACTGCCAAACATGTATTTTCCATATAAAATGTTGTTGGTAGGTGTAGAACTTAATTGTCATTTTACCTTGAAACTGGAAAACCAGAAAACAAAAAATGTGTTTTTTCTTACCAAAAGATATATGGTTAAAAGTGTTATTTACAGCAGAGAACTGTAAGCAACACAACTGCATTTGAAGAAAATGTCTACATTTAATGAAAAATACAGTGGAAAATATGAAAACAGTACTGCTGTATAGATATTGTATTGTCTCCATGTTTCACTAGAATGTCTTTGTGCAAAACTTCATGAAGATGTATTCATGAACACTTAAGTATGTAAAACTTTTAAATAAACATGATTTGCTGTATTTGTTTGCCCTTTCAGTCCCAAACTGTAGATTTCTTCCTGTGAACTTTTCAAACAGCATGAAATAATATAAAAAACACCAAGAAATTCAAACTTCAGGTATGTTCCAAATAAGCATTCACGGAGTGAGAAAAAAACAATCATTATACTGCTGAGACTATTTTATTTTATTCCCAAATACTATATAAAAAGGAAACATCACAAAAACAAAAAATAACAACAACTGCAGCACACAAAGAAAATCTTAAAATCATTAAAATAAGTTTCCATTCACATGTGTAAAATAACACAATGCATAATACACTGTCATCACTACTTTCTCTAAAAAAAACAAACAGTCCAAACCAAGGCATCATTACATCTCTATACCTATAAAGCTCAGTTCTTTGTTTGTTCTTCATCCCCAGCTTCATTACTCAAGATACAAACTTGAAATCTGGCACACAGGTACTGCTCACCCAAAGGGAGGCTTCTGCATACTTCAAAAAGGCTACTTATTATTTCAGAAAATTTTAAAATTCAGTCTGGCAAAGCTTGGAGAAGTGGGAGTAGTGACATCACACAGCAGGTGGGTAAAGATGCTGACAAATTTTCGGGTGGGTGAAGTAGAGGAGCAGCAGCAGATGCTTTCAGTTCTGTCCGACACAGTCCTGTTCACAGTGTTATGTCTGTGATTCATTGTTTGTTAAACTCTTCCTGCATTAACACCCTATAGGAGCACAAAGCAACCAGCCGCCTGCAGGCAGGTCACAGGTCACGTCCACCATGAACAGTCAGCCATCGAATTAAGTGTCTCATTACCGGCTCTTTAAAGCCCTTTTGCTCCACAGGAGGATGGAACCAACCATATACTGTGCACTGTGCACTATATTGTCTCCAGCTGACCACCCCAGATGGCACAGCTCTTACTCTGCAGCGACCACCTGCGGTGTTTTTTTGTCCACCAGTTTGTGGCTTGAACCTACTGTTCTGTCAACATTAAGACCTCGGTGGTCTGATTTGACATTTTTAAAGATGTGTTTTGAAGTGACTATGAACAACATTAATAACACTGATGACGTCGACTGGAATAGAATTGTAAAAAGAAAAAAAAACCGCAATTGATAATATACGGACTCTTCATGTGTTGAGTGCCCTGAATTCTGGTCATTTTCTTCAATCATTCATTTAATACCGATAATCCTGTTTATAGATTAAATGAGAAATTAATTCTAGAATGAAACCGCACGAGGTTACAGCAGCGCACGGCACGTGCAGCACGTGCAGCAACGTATTGGCAAACTATCGCATTTGATAGCACTTTTTACAGGTTTTACATCTTGGATAAAATTGTCCTTTTAAAGTGTAGGTCCCTTATAAACTTAAAGTTCCAATTCCACATGTTAAAAATACTCAAAATACTTGCACTGAACAGGTGCAGTAGGATCACCCTGCTGCAGTATGAATGCGTAAATCAGTGTAACGTAGGTTATCTATCACCGTTAGTCTCCTTGTGTAGAGGAGTTAGTTAAACGTTGGTTACTAATACTAATTTTGCCCGATTAACGGTAACAGGGCGCGCGACGCCGTTTTAAGCACGCGCTGTAGTTAGACTCACCGCTCGCTGTCAATCACCGTTTGGCAGGGGCGGGGCTACGGCAGCGGTTCGGTTCCACCTCTACTGTACTTTACTGTGCTTTACTGTATTTTACTGTACTTTACTGTGCTTTACTGTGCTTCTCGCTCCTCCTCAGTTTATCTGCGTCAGTTCGCCTCCCCGCGCCGACGTTCGGGTTTTTAAACGAGCGGCGCTATTAGAAACTGCACAAGGAGCCAGTGGTGAGGTAAATGGAACCATGTCCAAAGTGGCGGCGCGGTGGCAGTTCGGCGCGGCCAGGCGGACAGCTGTGTTGGTGGCCGCCGCGTTCGCACTGAAGACGCTGCAAAGACACTTAAGGAGAGCGGCGAGCTCCCCGCCGCCACTCCTGCCACCGCCGCCGGGGGACAGGAGGACGCCGGCTGTGGACGCCGAGTTCCTGAGGCAGATTTTGCAGCTCGCCAGGTTCCTCTTCCCTCGGCTGCTGAGCAAGGAGGTCGCCCTGCTGTCACTGCACTCGGTGGCGCTCGTGTCGCGCACCTTCTTGTCCATCTACGTGGCCGGTTTGGACGGCAAGATCGTCAGGAGCATCGTGCAGAAGCGGCCGAGGAGATTCGATTCTGGCTTCTGGTCGCCATCCCGGCCACGTTCGTCAACAGCGCCATCCGCTACCTGGAGGGCCGGCTTGCGCTCGCCTTCCGCACGCGCCTCACGGAGCGCGCGAACCGCGCCTACTTCGCCGGGGAGACGTACTACCGCGTGAGCCACATGGACGGCCGGCTCGCGAACCCGGACCAGTCGCTCACCGAGGACGTCACCGCGTTCTCGCAGTCGGTGGCGCATCTGTACTCTAACCTCACCAAGCCCGTCCTGGACGTGCTGCTCACTGCGTACGCGCTCATCCGGACCGCGCGTTCCAGGAGGGCAGACGCCGGTGGTCCGGTCGCCCTGGCGGGGCTCGTCGTGTTCGCCACGGCCATGGTGCTGCGCGCGTGCTCACCCCGGTTCGGAAAGCTTGTGGCAGAAGAGGCGCGTCGCAAAGCTCACCTCCGCTATATGCACTCGCGAATCATCGCGAACGCGGAGGAGATCGCCTTCTATAGGGGACACGTGGTAAGACTGTACGTACTTTACATACTGTGTGTGTGTGTGTGTATAAATATATATATATATTATATACATGTATGTGTGTGTTTACTGTGTGGACATGTGTACGTTTGTGGTCGCGCGCGCCAGGTGGAGCTGCGGCAACTGCAGAAGTGCTACGGCGCTGTGGCCGAGCAAACCAACCTACTCTTGTCTAAGCGCCTGTGGTACGTCATGCTGGAGCAGTTCCTCATGAAGTACTTGTGGAGCGGCAGCGGGCTCCTCATGGTGGCCGTGCCCATCATCACCGCCGCCGGCTTCGCCGACAGCGGTACGCAACCCTCCCAAGTGTCATCTGTCGCTCTGTCACCTGTCACTGTGTTTGCACCTTCAGCCAAAGCCCAACGCTTCGCTCTTTCGCGCAAACTTTCAGATCACTGTTTCAGTGTCCTTGATCACTAGGGTCCATGTCCCCTTGCAGAGCTGGCCCCTGGCACCCAAATGCAGGCACTGGTTAGTGAGAGAACCGAAGCTTTCACTACGGCTCGCAACCTGCTGGCATCTGGAGCCGATGCCATCGAGAGGATCATGTCTTCTTACAAAGAGGTAAGGTGATGTCACAGGCGAATGGTTTTTCCTGCTCGGTCAACAATCAGAAATGCATTTCTTGTAAGGTGATGATCGTACCTCCTGTAGAGAGCATCTAATAATTTTCACACAAACCCTCCTGCCCAATGTAGTATCTAATCTTTTGTTTCCCTTTATCAAGACATCTATTTTCCTAAATATGCCAAATAGAATAGTGACTACAATCCCTACATCAGTAACAAAGTGCCTTCTTTGCCAGAAGTGGTTGTACTGATATCCCTCTACTTAGGAGCATAATGCATTCCTAGAAGTTGCTTTGTAAGGTGAAATCTCATAAGTGGGAGATTTTATTAGCTTGATACCACAAATGGCTCTTGTTTCTCATAAGCACAAAAAATCAGCATCATATATGATTGCAGTTCGGTGAAGGGTATTAACTTGTATTCACGAAAACCCAGTCAAAGACTCATATTTTGGGGAGGCAAGAATTTGTTTTTTCAGGATTGTTGACCTGCTATGGGGCAACAGTAGTGCAACGATTACAGACCTGCACTGTAGGTTGTTGGTTCAGGTCGCATTCTATGGTGCTGCTGTTGTGCCATTTGTCAGAGTAGTTATTTGCATTGGTATTGTAAAATGCACACCAGTACAAATGGGTTAAATACTGTAGATAGCATTGAGGTAATTGGAGTGTATATTTGTAATGGTGAGACTGCACATGGACTTCAGTGTTTGAATAGAGTCCATGGAGCATATTCTGGTGTGATTTGAGTTCTTGGAATCAGGAGTCCAGAAGTAGAAGGCAGGAGTACAGGAGCACAGGATCACAGTGCCAAGGCCAGTACAGAGGGATTACAGCCTGGGGTCAGGTCCACCATCTACCTGTTCTGTCTGCCGTGTCCTCTGCGTTGTTTGGCCAGAGCAGGATTTGCTACAGTAATTCTGCACTGTTTGTGTGTCTGTGTGTGCAGCATTTTTTGATAATGCTTGAAAACATCAAAAAATATTTGCTGTCAGCTTTCATATCATTTGAAGTGTAAGTGATGCCACTATCATTCATTCCCTGCTTTTAACGTGCATTTGTGCCTGTTGTTCCCTCACTTATCCTCAGGCCTAGTTCCAGGTCACTAAACCCCCAACTGAGAAATGTTTTGGCTCTACGGTAGAAGTCTAGAATAGAATGATAAGAATTTGTTTGTTTTACATCATATGAATATTCACACTTGTTCATTAACCAAATGCTTTTTTCCAAAATGACTTGCAATGAATATTAACTAGATTTCAGCTGAAGCTTTTATCCAGGATGACTGACAGGTACAATACAGATACAGATATTCATGCTCACAGCAGTATGTTGTTCCAAGATTTTGTAAAAGGATTTTTTACTGAAGCTGCAGAGAAAGTGCAATAATGATGTTACACCCAACATCTGCTTCAGTTGACATCAGTTTTGGATTTCTGGGACCGGGCTGATGTTCTGTCTCTTCCGGTCAAAACCATTGTTGCCTCTCTTTTGTTGCCTCTCTTGGCTGTTAGAAATTAGATTAAGCCTTGGAACAAACTCAGCAAAAGGAAAAATTTGAAGCCAACTGGTATGTTCAGAAAGTGCTTGGGCATGTCATGAGGCTTTGCCTTTTGCTTGGCTGCAACAATGAAAATTTTATGTGATCAGTGGCCTCAAAAGGGTGACTGAAGAAGGGCTCATACCATGATTATCTTTTTACATCTTTGGTAGAGCCATGGGTGTCCACCTTTCCTTTCTAAGGCAGGTCACTGCAGAAGGGTTGTGAATGAACATTTTGTTGAACCTTTAAGTACTGCTGGACTATTAATGTGGGGTAGCCTCATGACGGGCTCCTCCTGGTTTTGTGCCACAGGTCACCGAGTTGGCCGGCTACACGGCTCGAGTCCACAACATGTTCCTGGTGTTCAGCGATGTGCAAAGGGGTGTGTACAAGCGTTCCACTGTGTCCCAGGAACCCACGGGAGAGGAGAAGAACCTGGTCAGGTTGGAGATGCATACAGACAGCCCTCTGACGATCAAAGGTACAGAAGGAAGGAGGTGAAGGTGTGAAAATTAGTCTGTTCAGACTAAATGAACCTTAGGGATGTTATGGTAGGATGTCAGTTATGTGGGGCAGAGCACAAATCAAAGAGCCACAATTCCTGTTTCATAAAGAAAGAACGATCCTCCACATTACTGTGCTGTCCTGCAGAAAGTAGCTTGCACACTTCTAAAATGCAGGAATTTCAAGCTAGCTTTAAAATTAATCATGGTTGATTTTGACAAGTTTTACTGGGAAATATTTGGGTCATGTTTTTACAGAACACGGTTTTTGTGTGTACAGAGTGGTTTTTTCTTGGTGAAATGTTCTAAAGATCACACTGGGTTCTGATATCCTTTGCTAGAATGGCATTGCATCCAGCGATATTTTGTCATATCATGTTACTTCAGTCTGTCTCTCCAGGGAAAGTTGTTGATGTGGACAAAGGGATAGTATGTCAGAATGTGCCCATAATTACCCCCAATGGAGATGTTGTGGTGTCCAGCTTGAACTTCAGGGTGGGTCCTCGCAATGATCTGCAGCCAATATGTCAGCTTGTCCTTTCAGAGCAAACTGGCTACATTTGGTGATTGCAACCATTGTGTGTGTGTGTGTGTGTGTGTGTGTGTGTGTGTGTGTGTGTGTGCAGGTGGAGGAGGGGATGCACCTCCTGATTACAGGGCCCAATGGCTGTGGGAAGAGCTCTCTGTTCCGCATCCTCAGTGGGCTGTGGCCCGTGTACAGTGGGGTCCTGCGCAAGCCCACCCCGCAGCACATGTTTTACATCCCTCAAAGGTACAAGTGCTCTAATAAAGCATGTGCACCATTTATGTATTTCATACATTTTTATGTTCACACCATACACTATTAATGCACATATACCCTGCATAACACTGTTAATGTACATAGACCCTGTATACACCTTGTACTCTATTCATATATAATACATATACTCTCTATAAAAGATATAAATCAAGCATAAATCTTAGAGGTCCAATTACCAAATTTTCTCCTAGGCTAAGATCCACAGAATAGCAAGTCAAATGAGTGAATAGCCACAGTATAGAACTATGTGCAAAAGTAGTTCCCAAAAACTCCATTAATGAAAGCAGGATCATATACAACTTTTGTTCTCAGGTTAGGGTGAGCGTTAGGGTCAGGGAACACATCAACTGTTCATTTAGTACAGACTGTAGCTCCTGATGGCTTCATAGCTCCGGGGGTAGCCTGTAAGCATTTGTTACTGTTACCCAGCCACTCTGCGATTATGTCCCTTGGGGGAAATACAGTACTGTCCAAAAGTCTTAGGCACCTGTGGGAAAAATGCTATAAAGTGAGGATGGTTCCAAAAATAATGCCATGAACACTTCCCACAAGCTTGGCTCTTGTTACTCATAAACACAAAAATGAGTCTCATGTTTATTCATGATTCAATAAAGGGTACATAATTTTACTCATATACACAAAAACTCCTAAGTCAAAGATATATACAGTACTGTGCAAACGTCTTAGGCACCTGTGGGAAAAATGCTATAAAGCGAGGAGGGTTCCAAAAATAATGCCATGAACACTTCCCACAAGCTTGGCTCTTGTTACTCATAAACACAAAAATGAGTCTCATGTTTATTCATGATTCAATAAAGGGTACATAATTTTACTCATATACACAAAAACTCCTAAGTCAAAGACATATACAGTACTGTGCAAACGTCTTAGGCACCTGTGGGAAAAATGCTAAGGATGAAAGCAAGGATGGTTCCAAAAATAATGCCATTAACACTTCCCACAAGCTTGGCTCTTGTTACTCATAAACACAAAAATGAGTCTCATGTTTATCC